>BRDA01000106.1:51419-67169 GCA_036984385.1 Crenuchus spilurus | reverse complement strand
ATGGTAAGAAGTCAATGGAAACGTTTGCTGTGCTTGACGATGGCTGTGAAAGAACCATCATTCTTCCTGCTGCAGTAAAGTATCTGGGATTAGAGCAGAAGGGTGAAGCCCTATCCTTGAGAACAGTCATGATGTAGTCAGGATGTAGTAGAGGTGAAGGGTAGCTGTGTATCCTTCAAGGTATCTTCACAGCTTAAACCTAAACAGAGGTACAGGATTGTACAAGCTTTCACAGCTAATCAGCTTGCTTTAGCGAAACAGTCGTGTCCAGCTGAACTACTAAAAGAAAAATATCCTCATCTTAGAGCTGTTCCCTTTGCAAGTTTCAAGCAGGTACAGCCAATGGTTCTAATTGGCTCTGACAACCCTCACCTGATCACTCCTGTGCGGCCAGTATTGCGAGGGCCACCTCCAGGCCCTGTAGCAGTCTGCACTAAACTAGGTTGGGCCATTCAAGGACCAGCCTCAGGAATACTGCCTCACAAGGGTGAAACCCATTTTCTAAACACAATGTTCTCTTCTCCTGCTGATTCTCTCCACAAGAATGTGGAACGGCTATGGCAGTTGGATGTCTTACCATACAAGTCAGAGAAAGAAGTCACTCGCTCCAAGGAAAATCAAGAGGCTATGGCAGTGCTGGAGGAAAAAACTGTTAGAGTTCCTGTAGATAGAGTGGAGAGGTATGCTACACCACTATTGAGAAGGAGAAATTCCCCACAGTTGCATGCACCTCCAGAGGCAATCATTGCCCTTCTCAGAGCTACTGAGCGCAAAATGCATAAAGCTCCTGGTCTGGCAGAGACATATAATACGGAGATACAGAAGCTTGAAAAGGCTGGATATGTGGTTAAACTGACAAAGGAAGAGGTGAGGGACTCCACAGAGTCATGGTATCTCCCACACCATATTGTCTATCACAACAACAAAGATAGAGTAGTTTTCAACTGCTCTTATGAGTACCAGGGAATGGTCCTGAATCGCCTCCTCATTCCAGGTCCTACCTTGAGTCCCTCTCTGTTGGTTGTGTTGCTTCATTTTCGTCAGCATCCAGTAGCCATCAGCGGAGATATCCGGGCCATGTTCCATCAGATCCGTCTGCTGCCAGAAGATCGCCCATTGCTTCGATTCCTGTAGCGGTATGGATGACTAGATCAGCCTCCAGATGTGTATGAATGGCAAGTTCTCCCATTTGGAACTACATGTAGCCCCTGCTGTGCTACTTATGCTGTCCAATGGCATGCCAGAGACAATCGGGAAGGCTATGAGGATGTGCTAGAGTTTGTGCACTCTTCATTCTATGTAGATAATTGCCTTCAGTCCTTAGTTGAACCACATGCAGCAAAACAGCTCATTGATAAGACAAGGGAGTTACTTGCTAAAGGTGGGTTTGAAATACGTCAGTGGGCTAGTAATGTTCCTGATGCAGTCACACATCTACCTAGCACAGCCAGGTCGGATGGTTGTGAGCTCTGGCTAACACTGGATAGAGCTGAACCCCATGAATCTACATTAGGTCTGAGCTGGCACTGCCCTACAAATATGAACATCGCCTTGTGTCCTACTCAGAGCCCACACTTCGCAATATCTATAGAGTTCTCGCCAGCCAGTATGACTCACTGGGTTATATCATTCCCTACACAACTAAGGCAAAAATCCTTGTGCAAGCACTGTGGAATGAAAAGAGAGGATGGCATGAGCTCATTAAAGGAGAGCTTCTTCATGCCTGGCAGAAGTGGGAAGGTGAACTCACTCACTTGCAGAATATCAATATTCCTCGCTGTTACACACCTCATTGTTCAGACACTTCCACTCTCACTTATGAGCTTCATATATTCTCTGATGCTTTGGAGCAAGCTTATGGAGCAGTAGCATACCTACGAGTTACAGATGTTCAGGATCAGATCTGTGTCACATTCCTGATGGCTAGATCTCGAGTTGCTCCTCGCAAGCAACAGTCAATTCCTCGACTAGAGCTTTGTGCAGCCCTCAGTGGAGCTCAGCTAGCTAAGATTCTGCAGAAGGAACTCACCCTTCCCTTACAGCGCACTGTCTTGTGGACTGATTCTACAACAGTGCTGAATTGCCTCCAGTCAGACTCGTGCCGCTACAAAGTTTTTGTAGGGACAAGGATTTCAGAGATACAGGAGCTTACATCTCCTGATCAGTGGCGATATGTCAGCTCTGTGGAGAATGTTGCAGATGATATCACAAAAGGGAAGCCTTTGTCTGATCTCACGCTAACCAGCCGTTGGGCCCAGGGCCCTCAGTTTCTAAGGCTGCAACCCAACTCTTGGCCTACTAAACCCCCCAACACTCAAGAGCCAGATTGTAAAGAGCTCAGGAGTGTGGCATTTTGTGGTCATGTTTCACTCAGCACTTCAGACACTCCTGATCCAAGCTCATTTACAACATTGGAAGATCTGATTCAAGCCACTCACCAGTTGCGTCACGAGGCGGCTACTATATCTATGTCGGCTGCTGAGAATATAGAAGCTGAGACAGCTTTACTCTGTTCTGCTCAGAGAATCAGCTTCCCAGAGGAAGTAAAGGCTCTTAGCACGGGCCAGCCAGTTCGTTCATCCAGCCGTCTGAGCTCACTCTCCCCCGAATATGATGCAGTGACTGGGCTTATTAGAGTTGGAGGACGGTTGCAACAGGCATCTGATCTAGAACCAGACAGTATTCATCCCATCGTTTTGGCACCTGAGCATCCACTCACAAAGCTTATTGTGAAGCACAATGACACAAAGTTGCTCCATCCAGGTCCAGAAAGGGTGTATGCTGAAATTCGTCGCACCTATTAGATCATTAGAGGCAGACAGTCTGTTCGGAAGCATCAGCGTCATTGTATTGATTGTAGAAAGTGGCATGGATTACCAACCACCCCAAGAATGGCAGACCTACCAGCTGCACGACTGCACATTCATAAACCTCCATTCTGGTCCACAGGAGTTGATTGGTTTGGTCCCTTCACCATCAGAATAGGACGGAGGAATGAGAAACGCTAGGGGATCATTTATAAGTGCCTCACCACAAGAGCTGTACACCTAGATCTGTTGCCTCGCCTTGATGCAGACTCGTTCCTTAAGTCCTTGCGGAGGTTTATAGCCAGGCATGGTAAACTCAGTTGTGGTCAGACCAGGGCACAAACTTTAGGGGAGGTAGTAAGGAACTACGAGAGGCATTTGAGAAAATGGAGCCAACTCTGCAAGAACAATTAGCTGGTCAGAGCATTACTTTCTGCCTTAACCCTCCTCATGCTCCACATTTTGGAGGTACTTGGGAGAGAGAAATCAGATCTGTGAAGGCTTCCTTGCAAGTCATTCTAAAGCAATAAGTTGTACATGAAGAGGTACTTCTTACAGCCTTAATTGAGGTGGAGGGTAATTCTTAACTCCAAGCCTTTAGGGTACACCTCAGCTGATGTAGCAGACCCAGATCCAATCACTCCCAGTCTTCTATTGATGGGGCGGCGAGATGCTTCTCTCCCTCAGGCTGTGTATGGACCTGGAGAATCTCTGGCAAGTAGACGTTGGAGACATAGTCAAGTCATAGCTGATCACTTCTGGAGTTGTTTCATTAGGCAGTACCTCCCAAGCCTTCAGCTTCGACAGAAGTGGAATAATTCCAAAGCAGACCTCACTGTGGGCCAAGTAGTCATGATAGTTGACCCACAACTGCCTAGAGGTTTATGGCCAGTGGGTAGTGTCAGTAAAGTATTTCCTGGTTCAGATGGTAGGATCCGCACTGCTGAAGTGAGGGTGAAGGATCGCAGCTACATTCGTCCAGTAGCAAAGCTTGTTGAACTACCACAAGTGTTTGATGATACCCGTATTTCATCTCTGGACTAGCAGGGACCTTTTGTAGGAGTGTATTTGTTCCAAATACAGGGGCGGCTGTAGAAAATTCCCTGCTTGGGTAGAAAGACTGTTAGGATCAGTAGGTGGTAAAGACTACATTACCCAGCATGCCTTGCAGCTGAACCGGGACAAACTGAACTAGCTCCATATATTTCTCATTCGCACTGAGGTAGCACTGTAACATGTACAGTTGGCATGCTGCTCCACGAAACAAACTTTGTCACACACACACACACACAAACACACCACTGTATAACGTGGAACCTTGTATATTCATCTCAGTTCTGTGATCATTAAAAGACCTGATACACATATTCTTGAGAGTAGTCATCAATCCTTCTGCCCGAGGAAGAATTCATTGGATGCACAACTTACCAACATTGCAAGCACATAGTATCCAACAGTGTGTGTGTGAGAGAGATACTTACACTGTTTGTTACAGGAACTAGCCAGATTGAAGAGGAAGATCCAGTGCAAGATAGTTAAAGTCCTCCGTCCTCTGTTTCTGAGCTCCACATCTGCAGATATTTATGCGTGAAGTACATATACATATACATATACATACATCATTTATCTGTGTACAGTGTTCAGTGTACTGTCTTACTCTGCACATGTAATTGTGCTCATCAGCTGGAAGGTAAACTGGTGATTTACTGGACATGGAGGATTTACTCCTCCTGCCAAGTCCAGCTTCTGACCAGTGACAGACATCTCTGTCAAACAATGAAGGAGAAATTGTGTGCCATAAAAGATGATGATTATCATTCAAATAAATCATCATGAAAACATCAAGCATAAATAATTGTGTGTGTGTGTGTGTGTGTGTGTGTGTGTGTGTGTTATTCTTTACTCACATTCTGTGTATCATGAGTGAAGTCCTGGTTATTTATATATGTTGTCTGAATCAAGACAGCCCCAGCGTCCCAATTCACTACTTATTTTCTCTCAAAGATGACAACATAAGCAATCATTGTTCTGTACTTCAGCACATGCTCTTCAGTGGTCACTCTGATAAATTCATCATTGCATGTCAGCCAGCAGGAGTCTGATTGACTACAGCAGTCACTCACAAAGTGTCCTGATGGAGAGAGAAAGAAAGACACACGTGAGAAACACAGCAAAATAAAACAAACAGCTTCATTTTGAAAAGTACTCTTAAAGTCCAGTCTTGGATGATCTACACATGGTGTATGAGAGTCCAGTGTATCTCTATAATCAGAATAATTAATGAATGATTTGGCACATTTTCTCCATCACTGATGCTACTTGCCCACTTCCAACTTGGCGTCAATGCTTCCTCCTCATTTTAATGAATGTGCTGATGCATCCACCCATAAAACTGTAGTTTCAGTTGCCTAGAGGAAAGCCTCAGCTTCTGGTGAACATTTTCAGTGGACTCTAACATTGTTCATTCATTCATTAGAACAGATAAGTACAAACGAGTACAGGAAGCTAGTAATGGTGTTTAAAAATATCAAATAATGGCACAGTCCTTATGCAAACGAACAGAGACAATGTGTAACGAGTGATCCATGTCAGTTTAATGATAAACCCTCCTCCTGGAGCTTGAAGTTTCTGTAGATTTCACATCCAACCCAAATCTAACACACCTTATTCATCTGATTAAGAACATTTGAAGCCAGTAATCAGATGGATCAGGTGAAGTTGATTGTAGATTTACAGATGAGGGATGTTAATCAGTGAAGTAGAGATTCGGCTGGTCAGAATATGGCAAATGGACTCCTACTGTGACTCGTCACTCCGAGTTTTAAGATGATGGCAATAAACCAATATTCTGTTCTGGGATCAGTGTGCTTGTATACAAGTGTTTGAATGGATGTAGAGGACACCATAACAAGCAATGTGGAGGCTGTAGTCATTGCCCACAAGCACCTAGGAATGTATTTCTAATTTACTTTAATCATTCAAATGTTTTATTTGTGTGTGTCTGTGTGCATATGTGTGTGTGTACGTGTGCACATGCGTGTGCGTGTGTGGTCTTACCAAAGCCCATGGTGTCACCAATGTGGCTCAGCACACTGATCGGTGAATAGTGGAAGACTGATTCACCCTAAAAACAAAAACAGCACACATTCAAACATGATCCTTGTCTTTCTATTACTCCCCTCCTTCTTTCTCTTCAGTTCATTTATTTCAGTCTCATTCTCTACCTTTCACTCTACCATTTCTCTCTTTCTCTCTCTCTCTCAATCAATCAATCAATATATGTATGTCTCCCTCTATGTCTATCTGTCTCTCACTTTCAATTTCTCACTTTCTCGCTCTATCTCTCTCCCCATGTCTTTCTCTCTTTCTGTGTTTGTGTGTGTTTGTCTTTCTCTCTTTGTCTCTCTTTCTCTCTGCCTCACCAGGTCATTGCTCTCTGTTCTTTGCTCCGCTGCCTTTTCATGTTCTGTATAAAAATGGACAAATTGAATAATTAAGTTAATAATTAATTATTGTCTATTTATTATAAATCTTCTGAATATTCTACAGCTTTATGCTCAGACTGTGAATGTTTGGTTACTGTGTTTAGCAGTATAAAGTGAAATGGGCTGTATGTTAATGAGGTACCGTTTGGAGGGCTGTTTATAGATGTAGAGAGTGTGGGCTCAGGCTTGTGGGTGGAGTCTGCCTCAAATGAACTTTAACAAAGGAGAAAACTTGGATTATTAAGCAAAGTCTAAAGATGAATAATATAATAATATTTAATTAATAAATAATGACAGGATGAAAGGAGACTAACAATGTGTACAGAGAAACAGATGGATTATAGTCTGTAATTGTAGAACTACAAAGTGCACTTTTATGGTCTGTGGAGCTAAACTGGACTATGAGTGTATGTGTATATATAACACAGACACAGTATGTTCTAACCTCTGTACTGGGAGACTCAGCTGTAATTCTGAATCCAGGTGGATTTCGCTGTGAGTCTTCTCGATGGAAAAAGTAGAAAACCGAAACCTCTTCAGCTGCAGAATCAGAATCCTGATGCGAGAGAAGAAGAGTTTTAATTGTACTAGGTGGGTTTTACTGTATACTGTACTGTAAAATTATATTAAAGTATACACTAATGCACACAGTGTGATAGTTAATTGGGCAGTGTGTGGAATGCCCACTTGCAGGTGTCAGTATTACAACCACACACCTCACACTTGCACTCCACCTCTTCATCCTAAAACACACACACACAATATAGGAGTGAGCTGCTAAATTTTGTAATCATTCATTAAAAATAGGGACAAATGCACCATGAAGACAAAACTCCAGAAGTCGAATGTCTAGTGACACCCAGTGGACAGAACATGTACTGCAGCATTATTTATAAATCTGACTTTTCTAAAACTGAGGATTGTTTAAGAATAAGATGTATAAGGTGTGTGTGTGTGTGTGTGTGTGTGTGTTATGTGTGTGTGTGTGTGTGTGTGTGTGTGTGTGATACTTACACTGAAGAACTGTTTCAGGCAGTCTCTGACTGAGCCTGATTCAGGAGGAAGATCCAGTGCAAGATAGTTAAAGTCCTCCATCCTCTGTTTCTGAGCTCCACATCTGCACATATTTATACATAAAGTACATATACATACACATACATCATTTATCTGTGTACAGTGCTCAGTGTACTGTCTTACTTTGCACATGTAATTGTGCTCATCAGCTGGAAGGCAAAGTGGTGATTTACTGGACATGGAAGATTTACTCCTCCTGCCAAGTCCAGCTTCTGACCAGTCACAGACATCTCTGTCAAAACAATGAAGGAGAAATTCCAGTGCATCCTAAAAGACAATAATTATCATAAATGGTTAATACTCCTGAAAACTTCAAGCTTAAATAATAGTGTGTGTGTGTGTGTGTGTGTGTGTGTGTTATACTTTACTCACATTCTGTGTATCATGAATGAAGTCAGGGTTATTTTCAGATGCTGCCTGAATCAGCTTCATGATAACTGAAGATTTTGTCACCCAGTCAGCACTCTCCTTCATCTCCCACAATTTCACAAAACACCTTCAGGAGCACATATTCATTTATAATCCAGAACCCACTGAGAACAAAAAATAACCCCACAACACTAATACAACAACTAATACACGTCAAAAATTACACAATACTACTAAAACTCACCCAGTACAGTCAACAACTGTCCAAATAGAGTAAAAACCCCAATGCAATCTCTCTCTCTCTCTCTCTCTCTCTCTCTCTCTCTCTCTCTCTGTACCTGGTCAGTTTAGATATAAGATGGGCTGGGATGGTGTCATTCAGCTGATTTGAGAGCTGTGAGCATAAACTCTCTGAAGCAAACACACACTGTAGAGCGGCGTTCACATAGCAGCTGTTTTCGAGGTTTGGCAAACTGCAGATAAACAAATCCATATTACAATGACCATCAGCTGACCTTCACACGGTTACTTTTCTCCTACACTGTACCAAACACCTACCCTCTGTTCTGCAGCTGGACTTTTCTTTCAAGGCTCAGAATGTAAGGAGCTGCTTGATCTCCTTCACTGCTGGCTTCCTTTGTCTCCTCAGCATTCACAGCATGCTTCTCCACAGCCATAGTGTAGCGGCCACACACACACACACACACACACACACACACAAAAAGAAAGAAATCCTTAATTATTCTAAACTACATTCTGTTACTGCACCAACAACGTACAGATCAGTAATATAAAGCTCTCTAATTACCCTTCTTCAGCACTGCTGTGATGTTTATCAGCTCTGGAGCACACCTGCTTCTTCTGCTAACACATACAGACAAACCGTCAGAGCAGAGATGTGTTGGTGTAAAACTTGGTTAATTTTGCTCAAAAAGGTCAGATAAAACAGTTAATGTCAAATAAACAGTTATTTAAATTAAACATTTCAAATAATCAATACTCAAGGCTGAGTTTCCATAAAGCATTTATTCTATTCTATTCACCAAACAAACAATCTTACTTTTCTGAAACATGAGACTTCCACAGTCTCACTAGAGCTCTCAGTGACCTGAAACTGTCTGACCTCAGACTGTTCTGGTTTTCTCTCTGTGCTACTGTGAACAACAAAAAAACAGTAACATTCATTCAAATGGTGCCCTACTCACTGTCCCATTCCCAGAGGGCCCTAGTCAATGTCTCCTAATGGTCCTTAATCACTGTGCCTATCTACTGTTCCCTTAACACTGGTCACTAACTAGTGACTGTACTACTGTACTTTAACACTTTTGTCACTTATGGCACAGTGCATTACACAGTAAATATGCCAGTGTTAAATCAACACTATTAGAGTTAAATTAACACTGAGGGTGTCAAAATGTAACACCCTCAGTGTTAATTTAACTCTAATATTGTTGATTTACTGTGTATGGGTATCCTTCCAATGAGAAATTGGAACATAGCACCCATGTTATACAAGTGACCACTTATAATACAAGGGGACGGAGGGGAGGAGTAATATAAGCACGTGATTACCTTTCTGCTGCTGGATGGTTCTTGTTCTTTCTCAGCCTCTTCTGATAACACAAATACCTTTTTTTAACGAATACAACATTAATCTGAACTTTGTATATAAGAAAAATTATCTGAACTTTCTTAAGCCTTCAAACAGTAAAAAGTCAAATCAATATTATACAGGCTTTTCTTTTAGATAAAAAAAAAACAAACAGTCTTAACCAGTTTGAACCAGTTTCTCATCGTTATTAAACAAGGTCTAAAGTGATCTTTCATCGTGTTTAAAGCTTTTAATTTAATCCAAAATCAAATAAAATTAGTAAAATGTCATTAAAGTATTCTTACCTTTCTGATAATCCAGCTAAAACACCCCATTTTATCTTTTTAACACTTTTAAAACAGAAAGGTTGTAAAAAGTTTCTGACCAACTGACTTTAATGTTTCTTTGTTGACGTTCTAATGAAGAATGGTCTCCATGGAGAACTATTGAGCCACGCCTACCAGCTGAGTACTGCACGTTCCACATCACCATGGCATTGAGATGCTTTCAGTGAATTTTAGCGTTTAAAAAAATATTTATAACGTATTAAAAAGATTTTGCAACTCTCTCCTTTTTGGTTTACCTCACAAACCTTTACATAAACTTCAATTGGTTCAGAACTCTGCTGCTCGTACTGTTTCTAGAACTCCGTGCACTCAAAACATAACTCTTCTAACTATTCTAAAGCAGCTTCACTGGCTTCCTGTTAAGTATCGCATACAATTCAAAATCCTCCTCCTTACTTTTAAAGCTCTCCATGACTTGGCACCTTCATATCTTTCTGATCTTCTAAATTCCTACACTCCATGTCGTACTCTTAGAGCTACCTCTGCTTTCCTATTATCCACCCCTCAGGTCCGTCTGTTTACTATGGGGTTCGAGCGTTTAGCTACTCAGCTCCACATCTTTGGAACTTTCTGCCTCCCCACATTCGTACCATTCAGTCATTTTCTAGTTTCAGAACATCCCTTAAAACATATTTCTTCAAACTGTCCTATCCGTAATTTGTATTTAAATGTGTTTGTGGTTTGTAAGGTGTCCTTGAGTGCTTTGAAAGGCGCCCCTAAATTAAATTTATTATTATTATTATTATTATTATTATTATTATTTATTAATTGTTATTAACAATATTTTATTAATGTGTTAGTAAGGTTTTCTTTTTATTCTAATAAAGTTTTATTACCGCAATAATAATATTTTAATAATGTGTTAATACTTTTATTATCACATTAATATTATTTTATTAACGCTTACTAATAAAGTTTTAATGAGGCTTTAATAACGTTTTATTAATGTTCTAATCATATTTATAATATTATATACAGTATATATATATATATATATATATATATATATATATATATATATATATATATATATATATATATAATAATGTTAAATAATGTTTTTGAGTTTTACACATATTTTAGTAATGTGTTAAAAAGGTTTAATAGTGTTTTACTAAAGTTTTATTATTTTTTTAATGAGGATTTGATAATGCTTTAATATGGCTTTAATAATGTTTTATTAATGCTGTAACAATATTTAAATAATGTTTAATAACGTTTTAATAAGGTTTGAATAATAATTTGATAATGTTTAATAAGCTTTATCATGTTTTAAACATATTTTTAAAACGTTTTAACAAGGTTTTTAACAAAAAGGTTTGAATAACGTTTTATTAACACTTTAATCATATCTTAATAATGTTTAATGTTTTAATAATGTTTTAATGAAGTGTGAATAATAATTTAATAATGTCTAAAAAGGTTTTAATAATGCTTTAATAATGTTTTAATATGGTTTGAATAATAATTTAATAATGTTTAATAAGACCTTTACTTACCATTCCTTTTTCCACTTGCAATCCTAACTACAACCTCTTATCCACATGCTTAATACACTATATGGAGAAAAGTATTGGGACAACTGCTCATCCATTGTTTCTTCTAAAATCAAGAATTCATTGAGAATTCAATGAGACTTTATTGTCATTCACATCACATGTTATACATGAGGTAGAATGAAATTGTGTTCCCCTGGTTCCAGTTTCACCCCAAGCATCAAAAGCCAGAAAAACAAAACAAAAAAAGTATAAAATCTGAGTATACATGATGAGTGTAACACGTACAATGTGACTGTTGTTTGTAAAGTGACAGTACAGTTCAGATATGGTTTAGTAGTTTAAAAGTCTGACTGCTTATCTATGTTCCGGTCACAGGGGCAACAACCTAAGCAAAGAAGACCAAGTGTCCCTCTTGACAGCTACCTCTTCGAGCTCATTTGGGAGGATTCCAAGGCGTTCACAGCAGTGTTAACTTCATTAACGATAATTATGACGAAAAATATTCGTTGACGACCATTTTTTCACGATGAAAACAAGATGAGAACAGTAAAAACTAATATTTTAAAACGAAAACTATGACAAAAAGTATTAGACTTTTCGTAGACGAATAAAAACGAAATGAAAATGTCACAGAAGGACAAAAATAATGTTTTTGTCCAGTAATACGCTTTTTAAAATAAACCTGCCACACGTCTGACTTTCTCAAAGCACCTTAAGCTCCCGTCACACTGGTGAAGTTTAACAACACAAGGTGCTGACGTCACTGCCGCAGCTTGGACAGCTGCCACACAAAACAAAACGGAGTGCAAAGTTTGTGGATTTAAAATAACTGGGAAAAGCACGATGAACCTCAAGAGGTCCTCAATTCTCACCACCACGAGCTTTACAAAAAGGTAAGCTAACGTAGCTAACTAGCTAGATGGTAACTAGTTCGCTAACGGTGATGAATATGTATATCTGATATGTTTCATTTTTGAATTTTTCAATGTCTAAAGGGGAAATGTGCAATCCTTTATCACTATCTTAGGTGTTTAGGTTAAATAGATCACAAAAACATCTAACTGGAGCTGTAACACACACACACACAGCCTTCGTTTCATTTTAAATACAGTCATATAACGAAACAAAGACGAAAGGCATGTAAGCTGTGGTAGTCCACATTAAGTGCAAGTTAATGTTAGCCAACAGGAACGAGTAAAAGAAATGAGAAAATGCCAGCACACTGGAGAAACCCAACTAATAACAAAAATTAAAGACTATTGTTATTAAAATAACAGTAAGCAGTCTAAAATAGCTCAAATTTAAAATAGTATAACTAAAAATACAACAAAAATTAGATTAAATATTTTAAACACTTAATTGACTAAAACTAGACTATAATGTTTTCAGTTTTCGTCAACAAAAACTAGAATAAAACTAACAATAACTACATGACTAAAATTTGACTAAAACTAATATACATTTTAGTCAGAAGACTAAGACTAAAACTAAATCAAAATCACCTGTCAAAATTAACACTGGTTCACAGGTCAGCTGCACTCTAACAAATTGCTGTAAATTAACAGTCAGTTTTCAACAGTATTATCCAGTTATTGTTACAAACAGCTATTTCTTGTAAAACTCAAGCATTGCTGGAACCCTTTGATATGGAGCTGGTTTAGCTGTAGCTGGTGGCAAATCCTCATGTTCAGGTTTTGTTTTTTTTCCTCATTTCATTAGTGTATGACACTACATCTTCTCCTGAGATCGCTACCTTGCCGTGGTGGAGAAGTTTGAGAGTCCCTTTGAAACTAAGAGTGATACTATCTGAGACTATGCTCCTGGTAGGGTCACCCTTGATGGTAAGGTCGAAGATTAGGTTCCAGACAAAGAGCAATCACACTCCCCATCAAATGGGACCTGGAACTGTGGGCTGCAGCATGGTTCTTGCAACTTTTGGTGTTATGTTGCTTTGTTGCTAATAACACTGGATGTTGATTTTTCACAATGAGGTGTATGCTAGATGCAACTTAGCACAATATCGAGTCAACTGCAGGACTGACAAGAGATTGGGATACTTAGTCAGTCTATCGCACAGAGCACAAATGAAGTCAAAATCTAAGAATGCCATACTGGCATGGACGTTGCCCAGGATAAAAAGGTCCGCAGTACCCATTGTGAGAGGCAGGGTGGCTGTTGAGAAGTGTAGTACTGGCTCATCATGTCATACTGTGCAACAAAATGAGGAAAGAAGATGAAGAGAAGTTAAACAGCAGACTCCGTGTCAAGATTGGATAATGGAATTTGAGGGGTCTAAACTCATTTGGCAAGTTATCGATCCTTAGTAGTGAATTAGAAAGAATGAACATCTGCATTTGTGGATTGTCTGAGACTAAGTGGTCAGGCACTGGACACTTCAAGACAAAGGATGGACACACAGTGCTGTTCTCAGGCAAAGAGGGTTGTGAACATCATGGCGTTGCTATCTAGATTCACAGAAGAGTTGCTACATGTCTAATATCCTACAATCCAGTGAGGAGCAGAGTCATATCAGCAACATTTGCTTCAAAGCCAAGAGATATGTCTCTTATTCAATGTTATGCACCAACTGCGGACAAGCAAGATGAATAAATTGAACAGTTCTACAAGGAATTTGAACAAGTACTTGTGGAGAATCATAAGCAGAACCTATTTGTCATCACTGGTGATTTCAATGCCATAGTTGGAGAAAATGCAGCAGAAAGTGAAGTGCATGGGATATATGGTCATGGTACAAGAAACGATAGAGGTCATGCACTGGTAGACTTCTGTGATGAACATGGGTTGTTCATCAGCAACACACTCTTCCGTCTACATGACAGGCATAGATACACGTGGAAGAGCCCAAATCAGGAGACCAGAGCTCAGGTTGACTACATCCTGATCAACAAGCAGTGGAAACAGTCAATCAGTAATGCACACACATCCCTCGTGATGTTGACATTGAAGATGAGGTTCAAAAGGAAACAAGTGAGGAAGCCAATTAAACTGGACTTTGGAAAACTCAGACAGGACCAGTTCAAGCTACAGTACCAAGTGGAGGTTGCCAACAGATTTGAAGACATAGCAAGACTCCAGGAACCACACACACCAGATGAACTGTGGCAGCAAATGAAGAATGTCATGCTAGAAGCTGCTCAGAAAACAATACAGAAGAACCATATCAAACACAAGAACTGGATTACCAGCAAAACCTTAGAAGTGTGAAGCAAAAACAAAGTCTTCCACTGATTACAGGAAACTGTGAAGTGAAGTACAGAAGAGGCTCAGAAGAGATAAGCAATCTGAGTTGGACTCATTGTACAGTGAGCTGGAAGAAAATGCAAAGAAAGAGAACAGCAGACCTGTATTCTAGATAGTAAAGAAGCTCACCAAACCATTCCAGCCTCGCACAGTAGCCATCAAGGACAAAAATGTCATGAAACTTGTGGAACTAAAGAAGGTGTGTCAACAATGAAAAAACTACTGTGAGGAACTATACTGTACAGTGCAGTGGTGCAGAAGATAACATTCAGATTGATGTTAAAGAAAATGAACCATCGCCACTGAAGGAAGAAATCAAACATGCTATGTTAGAACTGGCTACACAAAAGGCATCCGGTCCAGATGACATAGCAGTTGAACTACTCAGGTGTGGTGGAGAGACAATATTGATTAAGCTCCATGAGGTCTATATGGAGTTTGAAAAACTAGAATCTGGCCAGAAGAATGGACGCAATCACTCTTCATCCCACTGCCCAAGAAAGGAGACTTGCTCCAGTGCAAGAACTACAGGACCATTGCACTGGTCTCACATGCTAGCAAGATCTTGTTGAGAGTGATATTAAAATTAATATAGCCTAAGCTGGAAGGGGAGATTACCCAAGAACAAGCTGGATTTAGCCAAGAAGAGGCACTTGGGATCAGATCACAAACCTCTGGATCATCTTGGAGAAAGCAAGAGCAAGGAACCAGGAACTGTAGTTCCGTTTTATTATAAGGCATTCAACATGGTACAACATGACCAATTGTGGATAACCATGCTGGAGATGGGTTTCCCTTCACACCTGATCCAGCTGCTGAGAAATCTGTACAGTCAGCAGCGTGCAGCCATCAGGACAGCCCATCACACATCATCAGCATGGTTCAGCGTAAGACAAAGGAGTTCGTCAAGGATGTAACCTCTCACCGTGTTTATTCAACATCTTAGGAGAACAAGTGATGAGGAAAGCATTACAGGAATTTATGGGAAGATTCAAAATTGGTGGATGGACTGTTAACAATCTCAGATATGCAGATGACATTGTCTTATTGGCCACAACAAAACAACAACTAGAGGAGCTGGTGAGTCACACTGACAAGGAATATAACAAGCAGATCAATGCAGCTAAAACAAACATGATGACGAACACTGAAGATATACTGAAGATCACAGTCGAAGGAAGACTTCTGGAACAAGTAGACTCTTTCACTTATTTGTGCCACTCTCCAATGTAGGAACTGCTTGAGGAAACAGAATGCGACTTGGTACGACTACTACACACTACCCGACAGGACTACCGACGTGCGACGACTGACATG
>BRDA01000106.1:28247-38368 GCA_036984385.1 Crenuchus spilurus | reverse complement strand
CCCTAGTGTCAGTATCACCACTCTACAGACAGTCTTATCAGCGTAGCTGCTGTAGAACAATGTTAGAGCTCCCCTTTAGTGTCAGTATCACCACTCTACAGGCAGCCTCATCAGTGTAGCTGCTGTAGAACAATGTTAGCGCTCCCCCTAGTGTCAGTGTCACCACTCTACAGACAGTCTTATCAGTGTAGCTGCTGTAGAACAATGTTAGCGCTCCCCCTAGTGTCAGTGTCACCACCTTACAGGCAGCCATATCAGTGTAGCTGCTGTAAAACACTGTTAGAGCTCCCCCTAGCATCAGAGTCACCACTCTACATTCAGCCTTATCAGCGTAGCTGCTGTAGAACACTGTTAGAGCTCCCCCTAGCATCAGAGTCACCACTCTAACAGCAGATAAAGACAACTGATAAACCTATCCTTTTGTCATAAATCAACAAATATTGTTTTATTTGTATATTTTCTTAGATGTAAAAAAAGACAACATTATATTAGCCTTATATATCGGCCATCAGCCACTATGACCTCTAAATATCAGCATCTGCCAATCACTAGTCTGTGAGACCATAATTAAGCTCTGTAGTGGGTTGAGAGACTGGACTGCTGGCATGTTGGGAGTAAAAGGGGAGCCAGGATGTATGTGCCAGTATGTAAGATTTACATATTTACATATTTAACAGATGACATGAGACTTCCAACATAAACTCAGACAGTACTGATGAGACAAAGAATTCAGGAAAAGGCAGAAATGTAGAACATTCTAGAAGACCCCTGATTGCTGTTTAGGTGAATACTGAATTCTAGTGTTTGTTAGCTACACTAGCTTCATTGTTTCAAAGGCACCATAACAAAATGAGTCAAATTGATAGGCCAGGTAAAATTAATGGTGAGAAAAAAATACAGATATTGACTATTTAAAACTTACCTGTATGCCGGAGTACCACCAGGTGGCATGTAGTTGCATCGTCAGAGCCAATGACAGAGACAGAATCTGTGGGATGAGTATTTTATGTTTAGAACAACAGCATGGACCTGAGAAGCCATATTAAACATTCAGTGGAGATACACAATGACTCACTGTCGGCTGGTGTTGTGACTGCAAATTCTCGCTGCTGCACATAAAGGAGGCACTTTTGGTCCACTGTCACTAAACATTTGGTGCGAAACACTTTGGCATTTTCCTTCAGGAAACGGAACCATGATGGGATACATAGGTCAAGTCAATAGAGGTTGTACAGTCATTTCAGCCATATACAAGTACACAGAAACAAAGCAATGTGTAAATAATACAATAAAATAAGTAAAAAGAATACAGGACATAATACAAAGGGTGGAAGGATGGATGGTTGGATGAAAAGATGTATATAGCCTCCTTGAACCCTGTTCTTCAATGGTCATGACCCCCACAGGACCACCACAGAGCTGGTTTTATTTGGGTGGATCATTCTCAACACTGCAGTGACACTGATCTGGTGGTGGTGTGTTAAGAATTTGCTGTGCTGGTACGAGTGGATCAGACACAGCAGAGCTGCTGGTGATTTTAATCACTGTGTCCTCTCTATTAGACACACCTACCTTGTTGATCCACCTTATAGATGTAAAGTCAGAGGCAGAAGCTCTGTTTTGTTCCGTTTTGGTCGCTGAACTATTTTCACTTCAACAATGACACACACTAAAAACACCATAACCACATCAGTGTCACTGCATTGATTAAAATGATCCACACAAATAATATCAGCTCAGTGGTGGTCCTGTGAAGGTCCATTGAAGAACAGGTGAAAGGAGGTTAAAGTATACAGATAAACAGATGGGTTACAGTCTGTAATTGTAGAACTACAAAGTGCACCTTTTATGTTCAGTGCAGGTAAAATGGACCATCAGCGTAGATACAAGGAGATGGTCATAATACTCTGATATGACTGTGTATATACAATAACTGTGTTACATAGTTACGTAGTGAGACAATATGTTTATTACATACAGTATACCCGCAGGAATAATTTTTTAAAGCTAAGAATAAGTATTAAGAGAACACAGCATTAGTTAAACACAATATTACATCAGGAATGCTCTGATATACTGTTATTTAATAAACTGTTACTCACCTTTAAATGAGAATATCTGGAGAAAAGGTCTGTGGTTGACGTTATGCGGTCAATCCGTTTATTCTGAGTCAACAAGGGCATTTTTGATCCAAACTAAAGCTAAACATGAAGGTTTACATCTAAACTGCACTATTTAAACAGCCGGATTTTCTTTATTTTGATTCTTTGATGCCTCACGTACACACTGCACTTCCTGTATTTTCCCTCGTTGCGCTGATTGGCTGTAAATGAAGAATCGAACGATACAGCTTCAAACACATCGACTCTTTGGAATCTCATGTTCGAATCAGTGGTTTTGAAGCAGCTCGACAGGCACGTTTAGCTGCGTCATCACGTACAGACTCATGATGTATCTGAAATCGAACATTGTTTACTGTTTAGTGTTCGAAGTGCTTTCCGAATGGTCAATCTATTTTTTCCCACAGTGCACCGCAAATATGTTGTACAATGCACCAGACATAAGTTGCAAGTAACAAGAAAGTCCAGAGTCAAGTCCCAAGTCAATACAAGCAAGTCTCGAGTCAAGTCCAAAGTCTTAAACTTTGAGTCTTAGTCAAGTCAGCAAATTTAAACTCATTTCAATATTTACCACATTTATTTAACCTATTTGTGGCAGATTGTGTTTTTTTCTTTCTGTTTAATAGTTATGGCAGGGGAGTGGCATGGGCCAATTGGGGGATGGTCGTTTTAGCCCTATAAAAAGGGAGTGCAGGAGGGCTTAGTTCGTGACCTGCTTGGCCCCGCCCCCGTTTCCGGTGAACTTGACCTGCCTGTCTTTGGCTGGCTTGTGGTTTTGGCGTGGCACAATTGCAGTGATTGATATATTTTAAGCAGTACAGGGAGGACCATGGGTGTTGGCTAGTGATGGGTAGATGAGGCGTCATGAAGCGTTTCGACACATAGCAAAACTACTGTATATCGATACTGTGTCACTGAATACTGACACCTGTTGGACGTTAAAAATCCCTACAGGCAACCTAGTCGACAGACTGACAATAATTAAGTAATTGTATTTTACTGTATATTATATATTGTAGTATTATTAATAATAATGCATTGTATTTATAAGCGCCTTTCACAACACTCAAGGACACTTTACAAAATAATTAGCGAAACACAGAAGAACACAAAACATACTAAATTAACACAAAACAAGAGACAATACAGTGGATATCACAGAGAATAGGCTATTTTGAACATGTGAGTTTTAAGTCTAGTTTTAAAAAGAGGAAGAGAATCTATGTTACGGATGTCTGGTGGGTGGGCGTTCCAGAGTTTGGGAACAAAGCGGATGAAACAAAAAAATTTAAACAAATACATTATTTTCCGATGTAAGATCAAAATCGTCTCACACGGCGGAAACCTTTCTTTTGCCTTGAGGTTGCTCCATAGTTTTGGATGAATAACACACACGTACCGCAAAAGATAAGGGATTCTTTTAGCAGATGCGCTTCCTTATAAACACAGTTTGGCGCGTCAGTGTCATTTCGAAACAGTTCCTGTATCGGTCATGTGACTTGCTGAAACCGATACTTGCACCTACACAGGGGCTGTTTCTCAAACCTCAAGTACGTAAGAACGAACTTGTGTACTTCACAAGTTCGAACTTGTAAAGATCGAACTTCCCAAGTACGGGAGATTATTTTGCATTTGGAACGCAAGCGTATTTGAAGACGTCACAGCCCAGCCTGCCCACAACCAGCCGACATAGACAGTTCAATATCGTTTTCATTATTATTTGTGTATTCACTGAAAAATATATGAATTAAAATATAACTTATTTACATTTAATACAGCAAAATGTGTGTGTCTATATAAAAATATATTGTCGGGAAATAATCGCGTTGTAGTTTGTGAGGAAAATGGAGCGGGTGGTCGATGCAGTTGCTATGCTTTACCTTCAAGCCGAGGAGGAAGCAGCACAACTAAGGAGGAGAGCAAGGATGAAGATGAGGGAGAGGAAGAAGAGACGTGCTCGGTACATTTCTCTTTTTTTCTTGCGTTTGTAATCCAAGCTATAGAGAAATGGTCGTATCTAATATATGCCAAAGCACACAGTGTACTCGTTACCATGTTTGTATAACTCCTGTTTCAGTAAAAATACACATTTAAGAAAGCCAACAAAATGTAGTTTTACACAAAATTTATTTGAGATAAAATGATGCATTAAAAAGAAATCATTTTGGTATCTTTTCTTCTGTCATTGCTAATGATCTATATTACTGGATAGGACACTGCCTATTCGCTAGCATTGAGGCCGGTGTTCTGTCGAGTTGTGCTACCCATCGATACGTGTTTTCTAAAGGCACTGCGCATGCGCAGACCTACACTTTTTAATTATTTCTCGTGTTTTTTAATTATTTCTCGTGTTTTTTAAATAATAAATCTGTTTTTTTTTGTGCATTACACAACCTGGACACACTGTCATTGCACAGAAGTGTAAATGGAAATGAACACTAGTAAATACAATAATTAGTTTTAAAAAAGCAGTTTGTAATGACCTCTCATTGACATAACTTTATCATGATACAGTAATTTATGCTATCCAAATATAATACATACACTTCTACTGGGAACGTGCTCTAATATGGTGATTCTTTTGTATTTTTACAGTTAAATACACACTAGGGTAGCACGGTTCGACAAGGTAGCATAACTCGACAGACCACCGGCGCGACGTCATGGAGCCGCCATGTTGTGTGGAAGTGAAGATTATAAACAATGGCACATGACCAGCACTGCTGCCTTCTCAAAGCTCTAACTTCCCTAATAATTGTCCGATTTTCAAAATTTAAAGTTCTTTACAAAGAGGATGAAAAGTTCTTTAACATTAATCAAAGTATTAAAATGGTTGATGACATGTTAGGCTACTATCGGCTCTCGCATCTGTCGTAACGGACATTTTCTCTAGGCCTTACTGCTTGCATGACTTCTAATGGCTGTAAAATCGTTAATAATGATCCGATTTTCAAAATGTAAGTTATTTACAAAGAAGACAAAGAATTAAATTGTGTAATGCTGCTATCGCATGGCCATTGACATAAATATAGTCATGTTTTCTTGCCTTGCTGATACTAGCTAGTGACTAATGGCTCTACACAAATTATAAATTTTTTCAACTTGTCGACTGTCTTAATCCAAAGTAAAGAACACGGACACCTCCGTAAATAAAATGTAGAATGTAAATGTAGAAATATTCAATGCTATCATCCGAGTAAATTTAATGTTACAGTATTGAAATACTTGTAATAATAAATTTTCATGGAAATCTTGTATTTTGTTGCTATAGTGTTAGTGTTCTAACTAAACAGCACCAGTCTTTCAATATTTAAGTTCATTTATTAACATTCATACAATTGTGGAATGTGATCCCCTGGTCTCTGCTGACAGAATTCCCATAAGTAAAACAATAAAACACAAAACATTGCAGCCTTTTTGTTGTTTGTAAACGCTAGCTTCCTTCCGATCTTGCCCTGCTTCCACACAACATGGAGGCCCCTTGCCGGCGCGTTCAAAAGTCACGTGTGTCCTATCCAGTAATATAGATCATTGGTCATTGCCACCTCCGTTGCGAAATGCATTCTGGGATACATTACCGCACCAAGTCCACACAAATCACCACCGATGCATACTCGACAGAACGGCCGGAGCGAGAACACATCCGGGTATTATCAGCGAACTTACCGTTATGCGTACTTTGATTTGGAACCGTACTTCGGCTGAGAGTGATGACGTTTCACAAGTACACAAGTCCGCACAAGTACGCATATTGAGAAACAGCCAGGGTTTGCTCTGTGAGTTCGACGCATACGCTGACACATCGGTGTTGCCGGACCCATCACTAGTGTTGGCACCTATGGCATATTGCAAGCCGTTTTAGCCTAAAATTACACCAGCGATACAAGTCTTAATTCAGTTACTAGTAAAAACTCATATTAGAGATATCTGCAATTATATTTTTACTAGTACAAATATAATTTCTACAATGCAATTATTACTAGTCACAAGTACAGGTCCACATATCCATAATTGAATTCTGACTAGTAAAAATGTGAATTCAAGAGCTCTCCAATTAGGTTTTTACTAGTAAAAATATGAATTAGAGATGTAAGGTTTCAGAGCTCTAAAATGTAATTTTAGATATCTACAATTCTGTTTTTGACTAGTAAGAATTACATTCTTGATATCTAAAATTATAATTCTTACTAGTAAGAATTACATTCTTGATATCTAAAATTATAATTCTTACTACCGTAGTAAGAATTACATTCTTGATATCTAAAATGATCATTCTTACTAGTAAGAATTACATTCTTGATATCTGAAATGCCATTTGTACTAGTAAAAATATAATTGTAGATACCTGTAACTATATTCTTACTAGTAAAATTTTAAATAGAACTAGTAATAACTTTGATTGTGATATCAACAATGACAGTTCTCACTAGTCATAATAGTTTTGCAGATATCTCAAAGGCCTTGTATCTGCGCTGCTTTGCAGCTTCATTCCGTTATTTCCCAGCTGTATTTCAGGTAGGCATGTTGCTCTCTTGGTGTATGAAGGATATTTTAATGTTTAAATATATTTGTACCTATTCATTAGACAGTCGTGTTGCCCGCTGCTCCCTCTATCGCTTGTTGCACCTCATAGTGCTGGTGCTGACCGACTGAGGTCCGTTTAAATGGGGCTGACATCCCTGTAGCGGCTGGCTTTCTGTGCTGCTGCTGTTCTCTCCACCTAGTTGGAAGTGGCATCTTGAGCCGTGAAGTTACTGCTGCTTTTATCGTTTTTTCCATGTTTTAGTGAAGCTGCACATGTGGCTGTAAAGCTATCCCTGTTTGACTACCACCTCAAGTGGATATTAAAGTGTTTCTTTTTGGTTTTTCTTGGTTTATGTGTCATTTCTTTTCGTGGTTTCATCGCCAGAAGCCGTAATTTACTTTGTGATATTGGCATTTTTTTGGCGTAATTAGATTGTTTTGTACTGTTAACTTGTAAATTTTATATCTTTTTTTGGGTTGTTTGTCATCTGCTTCAAAAGAGCAGGCCTGATTTGCTTTGGGCTGTAGGCCCTATTTGAATCTGTGTTGCCTTATTTTAGTCCTTATTTCCTGAGGTGAAATTCCTCAGGTGGCGTAGTCAATTCAATTCATAACCACAACGTCACATATTTATTAAATATTTAATATGTAACATGTTCTCTACTCTAAATCTATATGTTCAGATCCCATTCCAGTCATCCATCTAATACTGGTAAGTCTACCCCAATGCTCTTCAGTCAGTTGTTCAGTCTTTTAACTCCTTGTAAAAACACTTATATTAACACAGATATTTTGAGTGTATAACTGTGGTGTTAAAACCATAAGGAGTTAAAAGGTAGTAGAGAAAGGGGGATGTTTTAAATGACAAGAAAATCAATCATGGAGGTATGTACTTCTTGCATTATATTTACTACTACTAATAAAAATAATAATGCTAACAATATCTGTGATTGGACGCTGTAGATTTTAGGCTGGTGTCAGGTTGTATAGGGTGCTTTATGTCAGACATCGGGATGGAGATTTTTGGGGACCTGGCAACCCTGCTGTTTCTAACGCACATCTGCTCCCCACTGTCTATGTAAATCCACCCTTTAGTAAATAATCCTGCAAAGTGCAGAAAATGTAAATGACTTCTTTTTAACAATTAACCATAATTTAAAATTAAACATTCAATCGATTTAATCATTCAATAAAACAATAAAGTGCAAAAGTTTTCATCCTTCATCAAAAACGAATCTGATTCAATGCAATTCGTAAAACTTTATACGGAAATGACATGCTTATGCGCATGCATGGTACAAATCTGCAGAGTGAACGGATCGGGTCGTGACAAGCGTTACAGCACCATTTAATACAAAATGATCCAGTTATGTGATTCAGTTTTAGTCCAATTCCAAGTCCAAGTCAGTAAAGGTAGAGTCTAAGTCAAGTCACAAGTTTTAGTTATGTTGTCAGTCAAGTCACAAGTCATAAGTTTGGTGACTCGAGTCGGACTCGAGTCCTAGTCACGTGACTTGGGTCCACACGTCTGCAATGTACCCTACTTACAGACTGATGTACCACAATGCATCGTGGATTCCTCACTCAGCATAGCGGATGAATACACTGGAGCGTATTTTGTGCATAAATTAATCATTTATTATTATTTAGTTCAATAATTTTATTATTGAACATGCAAGTAACTATAGAATTAAGTATTATATTTGTGTTTATGGACATGTCAAACTACATTACAACATTGAAAATAAACCTAATTTATAATATAATATTTATAATCAGTGAATGAGTGAATTCACAGCTTCAGTCTGTGATTTTTACCGTCTTAATTTTAATCAATATAGCACTAGTGTCAGATAAAATGTATAGTGTTATAATATTGTGAAAAGGTATAGTGTTCATAATTTATTTCAAAAAGATAAACTGTGTATATACAGTTAAAAACAACACATCACAATATAGTGATAAATTGTTTACTTAGATTATATCCGTACACGGGACACAATGCGTTGAGAATAATGGCTGTTTGAAACGTGCCATTCTGAACGTGTGAGAAAGTAGGAAATCTGCGCTTCTCACGTAAAATAATCTTTGAGCTGGTTACGAACTTGACGTAAGAATTCTCAGCGGTACCAGGCGGTGGTGCGCAATTATACGTTACCCCTGCACATTTTGCGCCACTCTGTTTCCTGTTGAGGCATCACTGGAGGACCCGTAGCTGTTAATTTGCTCCTGTTTCTGACATTTACTTTATATGTGTGTGTGTGTGTGTGTGTGTGTGTGTGTGTGTGAATGAGAGAGAGAAGTAAAATTCATAAATTTGAAAAACTTATAAGCTAAATAAATAAAGCTTATAAATAAATCTAAAAGCTAATAAGTTAAAATAAAATGTTAACCAGGTTTTTCTTTATTTGTTTTTAATATTTATTTTTTATGGTAACTAATTGTTTTTCTTGTAGTATTATCTTTGTGTGTGTATCGTGGATATGGTTTCAAAACTATTTAAAAATACATTAAATGTGATTTGAAATTATGCGGACACAAGTTTGCAATCAAAAGGGTCCTTGGGGTGCAGAATGTGCCGCCTTCCATAACACGGCACCACACCGGAAGTGGGTGAGGGGGACCACGGCCTGCACGGAGCGGTCGAAGTCTTATCGTCTGTGAAATTTATAGAGACAAAATTCATTTTAAGATCAATATTTTTCGTATAGTTTTAACTTTCCTGTAGTTTTAAGTTATTTGGACGTTGTTTGTTGTGAAATTGATTGAGTTTTTGATCGCGAGTTTGTGTTTAGATGAAGTTTAGCCTTTTGATGCTAACAGCTAACAAAACATCGACCAAAACAATAACAAACCGCTGGTAGGGTCGTGTGTTTACACGCACAACACGGATATAAAGCGAATTTCAGACTTTTGTAGCTGCTGTAGTGCCTTGTTTTCAGTAGAGGAATTAGGTTAAGCACTTTAGCCGCTGAGTAAAATCGATTTAGAGGAGTTTTAATCGGGTATTTATTAAATTGTGAAAATACAAAATGAGAGGAAGTTCTTATGGTGAAAGAGACAGAGATCGTGGACGTGACAGAGGGTAAGACATTACTTTGCATATAAATGTACATTGAGGGACACAATAATGCAATCGTACCAAGTAAACGTTTAAATAACTTAAATATTACAATTTTATCTAAATTTCATTACTTTTAAAACTGTATTATTTTGTAAACATTGTTCTGTAATTGTGTGTGTGTGTTCATGTTTAATTCTCTTTTCAAACAACCAGCCTGTATTTAATCTCTGAGTACATTGAGAGTGAACTTTAATAATGATACTGGTGGATCAAGTATCAAAAGTTTTCAATACTTCCATTTTGCAAACATTTTTTTTTAATTATCAGCACTATTTTGGTAACATAGTGTGCTGTGTTTTAATGACATTGATATCAAACGGCAATTATGAAATCCACTTTATTTATATATATAT
>BRDA01000106.1:0-17299 GCA_036984385.1 Crenuchus spilurus | reverse complement strand
AAGAAACTCTGCATCAGGAAAGGATGTGAGCTCAGTATATCACACAGGGTGTCTGTCATCGAACATCATTTTTAATCTCTCTGTCCCACAGTATCTCCTACCTGCCATTGTCCACATCAACCACCAGCCATACTTGGAGAGAGGAGATGGACCAATTGTGAGTTTCTTTAGCATGTTACTCTGAACGGACATATTTGTGGGCAGACCAAGTATAGCTCATTTCACATAAAATTTTTATGTGTTGTCTTGAGAACTAGTCTTTTCCTGATACTGATTTTTAAATTCTCCTCTTCCCCACCTCAGTGTCTCGTTCTGGCTCCCACTCGTGAGCTGGCCCAGCAAGTGCAGCAGGTGGCTTTTGACTATGGAAAGTCTTCCCGTATCAAAAGCACATGTGTGTATGGAGGAGCTCCTAAGGGTCCACAGATCAGAGATTTAGAGAGAGGTGAGCACATCATCTTGCAGGGACATAAGCCTTTGAATGTATAAGGGTTAGTATACACCAGTATGTGAACAAGGACACAAAAGATGGAGGTGGTTTTGAAACTTGATATATATAATCAAGTGAAAGTTAGATGATGTTTAGAGCTGTCAAAGATATTTAACGGCAGTATTTTTCTTAAACAGTTAAATTTTTGGCTTAATTTGTCCTTTTTATTGTCTAAATTCCATCATCCACACAGAAGCAGATGTTGTCATGTTAGGTTAAGTAAAGGCAGAATGGGTCTTCTTTAAACATGCCGCTCCAGCTTAGAAAGCACAACAAAGGGAAATAGCAATAGTGGTCAAGTCTGCTAGAGAATTAATGAAGAGAGCGACATTAGCAAGAACAAAGCGGTGAATCAGTAATAAAACTGTCATTCTCAGAACAAAACATGCCAGTTTGATGTTTAGGTGAAATGGTTTATGGTAAAGAAGATCAGGCTTAATAAATTAATGTTATTATTCAGAAATGAGTTTTATTGAATTGTATTGTGACCACTTGAGAGACTACATACTTTTTAGTTTTGACAAAATATTTAATCTCAATTAAATAGGCAGCTGTGGCCTAGTGGTTAAGGATCTGGTCTGGTGACCTGAAGGTCGCCGGTTCAATCCCAGGGCAGGTCACGACTGAAGTGCCCTTGAGCAAGGCACCTAACCCCCAATTGTAAGTCGCTTTGGATAAAAGCGTCTGCTAAATGTAAAAATGTAATGTTAATGTAATGTAAATAGCCTGACAGCACTAATAATATTTATAAAATTACATTAAAAATGGCAAGAATAGTTACATCTCTCCTCTGTTGATGAGTGGAAGTAAGGCATCCTTTATTGTGAATGATCAGCTGTGAATGAAGGCTGACTATTCTTTTTGATGCTCAGTTTAAATGTTGGTTTGTCAACTTTACAGTGTTTGTGGTGATGCTAAGTGTGTTGTGTAGACTAGAAGAGTGTTTTGGTGATGGTGCGCTCTGCTTAAGAGACGACAATGAACAGAAATGTGCATAGCAGAGTTTCGAAAGATCTCAGTGTGAAAGCCCCCATAGTATATATCTGCTCTACAGCTTATACAAATGATCTGGTTCACTGCAGGTGTTGAGATCTGCATCGCCACACCAGGTCGTCTGATTGACTTCCTGGAGGCAGGAAAGACTAACCTGCGGCGCTGCACCTACCTAGTGCTGGATGAAGCCGACCGCATGCTGGATATGGGCTTCGAGCCACAGATCCGCAAAATTGTAGATCAGATCCGGGTGAGTTGGACATGTGCGCAAAGTGCAAAATGAGTCCAGAATAATCTGTCATTTTTGACAAATGTGAGAGCATGATGTGTTTGTTGTTTGTTTAATTTATTAAGGCCTGCACAGTGATTATAGGCAAATATACAGCAAACACATCACAGCTCTGTTGTAAAGCGATATGTCAATATATGCTGCATCCTCTAGGCACAAAATATTATAATATAATGTTAATTGGGGCATGGTGCATGGTTCTTAGAAATCTACATACATGACAAGTGTTTTGTTTTTTTCTCACAGCCAGACAGACAGACACTGATGTGGAGTGCTACCTGGCCTAAAGAGGTGCGTCAGCTGGCGGAGGATTTCCTCCGGGAGTATGTCCAGATCAACATTGGGGCCCTGGAGCTCAGCGCCAACCACAACATCCTCCAGATTGTGGATGTCTGTATGGAGAATGAGAAAGATAACAAGTGAGATTACATTACAGGCCAGATTTGTACTAATGTGTTCTTATCCTGAATTTGAACTTGAGCCCTAAAAAAGAAACAAATAAATGTGTAATTTACTTGTAATTGTTGCCATGCCATGAAGTCCATGGATGGCAGTAGGGTTGTCACAACACCAAAATCTACCACAATACCAAATGTAGTATCATGATACAGTTGTAACCCTACTTACGAGCATCCCTACTAACGAGTATTCCAGGTAACGAGTCGAGATCTTGGAATATTTTTGTTCCAGGTAACAAATAAAATTCCAAGTAACGAGTAGCATAATTTTGTTCAACTATGCCAAACCGCTAGGGGCGCTGTGGTCGTAGCATCCCATAGATGCTACCGTAGAAGAAGAGGTCAGTGAATACCTTTGACCGAAAGTGAAAGTGCTAGTGAAAGCGACACTAAGGTAGCAAAAGGTATTGAACAAGAAAGTTAGATAAATGTTACTTTAACTTTTCATATGATAAGTGTAACCACGCCATACACGTACACCCGTCCTCCTGTCCTCCTTAGCCGCCAGCCTACACGAGCATCGTCGGTCTCCCTCTCATTAGCGGCCAGCCTACACGAGTGCCGTTGTGGTCTCGTTTATTTTTTAAAAAACCCATATAAACACATTATTTAGCATATTAAAGTATACTGTATATTGGCCGGCTGACACGGATTAATCAGTTTTACATGTATTCTTATGGGGAAAATGCATCCAGCTAATGAGCAAACCAGCCAATGAGCTCGGCTCCTGCACGGATTAAACTCGTAAGTAGGGTTACCACTGTATTAGATACCAAATTTAATATAAACTAAAATTGTCTTTAAAAACTCACCATTGTCTTTAACACCAAATGTATTTTTGATAGAATACTGATTTTTGATACTTCTTAAAATTTTTTTATATTGGGACCTGCATAAAGTATCAGTGTGAAATATAATGATATTTCAGTCTTACATTTCTCAACTCACAAATGCAAATAAAATGTATGTCAGTGTTTAGAAAGGAATCGTGCAGATAATGTTGCAACAGGAGTGAAAGTAATTACACATTAATATTTATCACATTTATGCATGGAGTCATTTACTATTTGTTTGAAGTGTATTGATTGATTGTTGCATCCCTAGCCTGCATGGTAGTTACCACAGTCAAAACTAATAAGTGGCAGAAACACGTTGCCATTGTTTTGCATTGATATACATTATCATTTGGAACTCCAGGGCCTAAGGCTGAGACTAAAATCCACATTTAATCCTAGAGTGTTTTTTACAAGTGTGGAACATGATCTAAGTTTATATACTCAATCACCCCGCAGGCTGATTCAGCTGATGGAGGAAATCATGGCGGAGAAAGAGAACAAGACTATCATTTTTGTTGAGACAAAGAAGCGATGTGATGAGCTGACACGTAGGATGAGGAGAGACGGGTGAGACGCTGATAAACATAGGGCTGGGAGATGCACAGTAGGGTGGTCCAAAATGTTCTACTTCCAAAACATCACTCCCACCCTCTTAATCTAGTGCTGGAATTAACAATGTGGTGAAAAAATGTTCAAAATGACTTAATGTATTTAGGCTAAATGCAAAGTTTCTCATATAAGTGTTTATTACTAGTTTATACATACATCATAACAAAAAATACACATACCAACAACAAACCATTTTATTACCAACTAAACTGTTGTAGCGCTGCAATGCACACTATGATTGACTGAGTATGTGAGTCATCAAAATAAATACATTATATTTAGCCTTTTTGGATTACTTTGGGTAGCGTGACAAGAGAAACCAAAATGTGAATGGTTTAACATAGACCAGTGAAAGCCTGCACAGATACCATAACATCCACTTTACCTGCTTGTTTATTTAGATGGCCAGCAATGTGTATCCATGGTGACAAAAGCCAGCCAGAGAGAGACTGGGTCCTTACAGGTAATGCTTTAGAGACTTGATGAAAGTTCATACATTACAGTAGTCTTTCAGGACATGGATTCTCAGTCCATTCCTGGAAGGTCCTCACCCAGTCCAAGGTGAACCAATCACACCCAACACACCTGAGCCAAGTAATCAAAGACTGGCTACATTTACAAGGTGGTTGAGTTGGGAACTAAAACAGTGACCTGAAGTAGGTTGCACAGACTGGGCTTAGTGCTTTATCTTTGGTGTCTTTTTTCCAGAGTTCCGCAGTGGTAAAGCTCCAATCCTTATTGCTACTGACGTTGCCTCCCGCGGGCTGGGTATGTGCTCAGATACTTCCACACACCCTGTATGCATACACACAAACATACACACACTAACAGAAGAAACATAGGCTTGGTGAAATCAACAGTTTCACCTCAACAGTAATTCATCTTTATATGTGAATTTGTTGTTTGCTGTTTTTTTTTCCTCAGTTCTTCCAATGTCTGGAAGAATCCACTCAAAGCCCCTTTTTGTACCTCTGATGTCTTTTTGATTTTTGTCACCAACCTTTATTTTGGTTAACAAGAAGAAGAAATCCCTCTTTCTTGTCTTTCTATCCCTCTCTCTTCTTCCTCATTAACAGTTTAGCTCCTGTGTGTCTTTATGTCCCCTATTTGCTACACTCTTGTCATACCTTTCTGTTTTTTTTAAGTGGCACTCAGTAAATCGTGGATGTTTCAACAGCTGTGAAGAAGACAGTGGTTGCTGGATCTTTCTTTAGTTTATACCCCAACCCCTCCCAAGACACCATGTACATGTTAAGCCTTATCGTCTGTTTCTTGTTACTTCTGAAAAAACAAAAAAAAATGTCCATTGTCCTTCAAAAACGGGGCTCGTCGGCTCACTGTTGACCCTAGCACGGACCTGGGGGAGATGCTGGGCTCCCTTTGTCTTCCCTGGGTCTTAATACCAGTCTCCTTCTCTTCCATACTGTGTCCAATTATGCTGAAAGGTCTCTTGTAAGTTAATGGAGGAGATCGGAATGCCGCAATTTAATTGAATGGTTTATTTGTAGTAATGACTTTGAGAGGCCAGAGCTTTGAAGTAGGTGTGTTTTCCTTGTCTGTCTCTTGTTCTTTTATGGAGAAACCTGATCTGCAGAAGAGGAAGTGGGGTGGGGTTTGGGTTGCCAGATCCACAGTACGTCTCACTCTATCATTGTTCTCTCTCCCCTCCCCTCAGGCTTTTTTGAACTTCACTAAATGGCAACTCAGGCAGGCTGTGCTCATTTGGTACAGTGGCTGCCCTCTACTCTGTGAGATGCTAGCACAGGGCCTGATGTGGATAAACCCACTCCTCAGCTTCTTCCAAACATCAGCCTCCGCTTCAAGACTGCAGAGTCTTAGAACTGGACTGCAGCATTTTAAACCCAGGGGTCTTGAGGACTGTGGCATCACTTGTAACTTGTTTGATTGGATTCCATCCTAAATTAGCATGTCTCCATCCTTCTGAAGATCACGAATCATTTACAAATGGGACAAAAACAATGGTTTAGTCACTGTGTATGATGCCATAGCCCTTGGGGACTTGTTAATATCGGGCACCTGTTAAGTCTGACCTGGACTAGCTCCAGGAGAGATGGAGAGGGAGAAAGACAGAAGCAGAGAAAGTAAGGGAGAGAGAGAGTGAGAGAGAGAGAGAATTGATTGCTGGATCCAGTCCGGTCCGGTTTGTGGAGGCCCTGCAACCCGGCGAGAGAGAGAGAACTGGAGGGGAGCCGGTTCTGCTCCCGCCAGGCGTTGCTGGTGTCGTGCCGAGGGTGAAGGGGGGGCAGCTGAGCGCGTGAGCCCACAAAAACCTCTTCCTCTCGGGCCTCTCCACGGGACCTGGGACTGATCTCAGCCATGACTAACCTAACATAGGGTAAGTACCTGACCATGCCCCATATAATGACAGCTTTGGTAACAAAAACAAAACCTCTTTAACACCTACCAAGAGCTTTTGTCAGCTTTCTTTTGCTTTCCTTCTTTATAATTATAGTAATATACTAATAACAGTGTAATCACAACAATCAGGCCTGATGTTCATGTGTATTTAATCCCAAATGTTATTCCATGACTACTCAGAAAAAAATATAGACATTTTTCGTCATTTGCACCCATGTGTGAAGCTGTCAATCATCGCCTTCAGCCAAAAGGAGACTGTACTAAATAGGGTCAATAACAGTGTTGTCTGAGCCACCTCCCCCTTCGTAATGAGAAACAGACTTTTTAAAGAGTTGGTTTTAGTGATGTGGAAATCTTCCTCCCATTGAGGATCTCTCTTTCCAACAACACTTCAACAAAACGTCCAAGCACGAGTCTTTAGAGTAGCATTATAGGACCTCACTGTCAGTTTGATTTACAGCAGCTAGAGAGAATGAGTTACGTTCATAGTGTTTTATACTCTGTCATATCAGAATATTATGACCACCTCCATGTATCTACTCATTGTCCATTTTAACTCCACTGAGCATACAGGTGCACTTTGTAGTTCTACAATTACAGGCTGTAGTCCATCAGGTCAGGACCCCCACAGCACAGGTTTTATTTGAGCAGTGGATCATTCTCAGCACTGCAATGACACTAATGTGGTGGTGGCGGCGTGTAAGTGTGTGTTTTGGTACAAGTGGATCACGCAGCAGGTGCACTATTTTCACTCCAGCAATGACACTGAGGCATTTATACATTCCAGCAGTTCTGCTGTGTCTGATCGACTCGTACCAGTGCAGCACACACTGACACAGCACCACCATGTCACTGCAGTGCTGACAATGAACCACCACCTAAAAAACCTTCTTTGTGGGGTTTCTGATCACTGAAAAAGTGTGAGCAATGTATACAGAGAAAACAAAGCGCACATGCACTACATGACCCTGCACATTGTCAGTGAAGCTAAAATGGAGAATGAGTGTAGATACAAGGTCAATTTTAGAACATTAGGATGAGATTCAGGATAACTTGCAGAATGATTTTGATGGGGTTTCTCTGTTTGCTACATATCAGTAAATTCAGGTTATAGCTCATGCAAACTATTTGATCTTGCCATTTTAAACAGTGAGGTAGGTAGTAAAGCCCTTCATAATATTGTGAAATTAATTTAATTCATAATGCTACACCAAGAGCCCTACCAAATTCAGTGGAGTTTTTGCATATCTCTGAGAATTTAGAATTTACACAGCATTTTATAGCTAATTTTTTATTTAACAGGTAAAAGACTGGCTGAAGCTTGGTAGGGCTCTAGTTCTTATGTAATGCATGTAAGCATGGGCATACAGTTAATATAGTTATAAAGTTTTTTGTCTCCTGAATTATTAGACCCACTTTTAATTGCCATTTGTTTCTCCTTTGATAAATCCGAACATGCGCCTTCAAGATGTGGAAGATGTGAAGTTTGTCATTAACTACGATTATCCAAACTCTTCAGAGGATTACGTGCACCGTATCGGGCGTACTGCTCGCAGCACCAACAAAGGCACAGCCTACACTTTCTTCACACCTGGAAACCTGCGCCAGGCCCGTGACCTGGTCCGGGTTCTGGAGGAGGCCCGACAGGCCATCAATCCAAAGCTTCTGCAGCTGGTTGACACAGGACGTGGAGGAGGAGGTGAGAACTGAAGAAGCGTTGAGACTTAAATTCATTCTCATTCATTTCAAGCTCTAGTTATTGGGCATTGTCCTTTCTGTAGTGACCTAAAACTAATGAGGTCTTCTAATTTAACAAATCTTGTAAAGCAAAAATCTTAGAAGCATAAAACTTGAACTCCAGCTTATATCATGGCAAAAAATAGTATTTTCACAATTTAACATTTAATGAGCATTCCTCCATTGGCTGTTCAGGTGGACGAATGCGATATCGTGGTAGTGGCTCCAACTCAAACAACCCCAACCTAATGTACCAGGATGAGTGTGAACGACGCATGCGCTCTGTGGGTGGGGCCAGCGGTGGTGCCAAAGACAATCGGAACAACAACAGCTATGGCCGGGATGGACGCTCAGGCGGGGGAGGTCGCGATGACCGATCTTCCACCTCATACAGAGACAGCCGCAACAGGGACAGCCGCAACAGTTATGGCTCAGGCTCATCGTACGGAGGCGGCGACCAGTACCAAAGCCATGGTGGTAGCGGAGGAGGACCGTATGGCCCCAGGGGTGGTGGATCCCAGGGAGGTGGAGGTAGCAGTGGAGGTGTTGTAGGCCAGAACCAGCCTGGACCTTCACAGGGCCCATTTGGACAGCCTCCACCCCCTCCACCTCAGCCTGGGGCCGGACCACAGCCCTTGATGGCTCAGCAGTTCCCTCCTCCACCTCAGCCTATGATGGGTTTTATGGGCCCAGGGCCATACTCATTTGCTCCTCCTCCACCACCTCCCCCTCCTCAACAGAGAAAGTAAAGCTTAGGCAGGTGCAAGTAGTTTCATGTCTGTCTAGTGGTAGTTCTGTGCTGCCAGAGTGATGGGACACTTCCTCTAGAGTGCAGTGTTTGTCATTATTCATAGGCCTTTCCTTTGCCTCCGTTTGGAAAGAGGCTTTTGGCCTGATGTTTTCAGCAGGCCAACCGTCCACGGATCTTGGAGGTAAGGGCTATGCCTATTGCATACTTGTGAAGTAAGAATATTTTCTTGTATCCATCAGAAGCCGAGTTTTGTTTTAAGTGTATGGAAACGCCAAGTACTTTTGATGCTAATTTTGTTTAATCAGATTGAAGGTTTTTCTCATTAACTCTTATGGTTAACTATCACCATAACTAATTACTTATGCATGTTGCTCATCTATTTTGCTTTTGCAGATTCTCCTTTTAGGTAACTATGACTTTCTTATTCCTAATCAGTGCATTCTGTGCTTTATAGCTTCATCACTTAGCATTTTTTCAGGCATGCTGTTTGTTTGGCCAAGTCTAGAAAATATGCTTTGATCCTATTGACATCGGTCCTTTTGTAAAAAAATAAATAAAAAGCAGTGTTAAGACACAAGTGAAAAGGCTTGTTTGGGATTTGTATCCTGGTTTCACTTTCATTCTTAAGATTTTGTTTTTTTAATAAAGGTTTTGACTTATAAACTGGTAATGAGTTTGTTTTGAATTAATGGTTAACTTTATATTCATTACAGCTTAAGTTAGATATTGCAGGTCTTTTTTGTTTTAAGGTTGATCAGTATGACACTGAATGATCCAGAATCCCAAATTATTTGATTACTTGGGAGTTTGACTAAATTACTGTTCAAGCAGTATCAAAATAAAGAAAAGGTTTGAAAGATCACTGTTCATATTATACTAAACATGTACATTTAAAAGAGTGAAAACTCCATTCTTAAACCCCCAAGAAAAAGAATAACTTTATTTCCCTTAAATACATATTTGCACTACATTCTCAGTTCTCCTCCAGACACATTATTTGCTCTCTGTAGTTTTTTCCCCTCATTTTTGGCAAATGTACATAATTGCAATACCGATGCTATTTACAATCAGGAGGAAAACGGTAGTGGGAAGGGCTTAATGGGTTTTATGGAGATGTGGCCTGGAATGTGATTGGGTGGCTGCACCATGACATGAAAAGTGCATCTTTTAGTCAATTGTGAAAATTAACCAGTTCTTTCAGCCAACATGCTTTACAGATGTAGCGGTCTGCTTCCCATTCATTCAACATCTCACTCCTACAGTGTCCGTAACACCCGATGTGCTGTGATAACTAGGGTAGTTGTTTTGGAAGTGTTACAAATTACACAAGCAAAATAAATGGATTACAGAAGGGTTCTCAAATATAACCAATAACTTTGATAATCAATGTGTAACCTGCAGCTGTGCCAACAAGCAAATAAAAAATGAAGAAAAAAAGAGCTTTTTGAACCCAAAGGTGTTGCAAGAACCAAAACATTACAGAAAAAGAAATATAAATATATACATGTTAGCATTAAAAAAGGAGAAGTACAGAATGACTGTAAAACATCAGATTAGGCACGTACGGTAGATTTAAACAAGACTTCAGCATTGATGTTAAAGTAATTGTTCGACAGGGCAAAGACAGCAGTATTGGAAAACTCTGGGCATGGAACAAACAGCATATGGAGTGAGGACATTCATTAAGTGCAAAAGATCGCTTTCAGTAACCACTGCGAGGAGGCTCTTTTGCCAAAATAGGACAAATGTTAAATTTGACTGAGATAAACTTGCAGTTATATAGGGGACTAGTAGTTTTGGTCAGTCATGAACAAAACATGCAGTCTGCTGCATAAACAATGAAGATACTCATTGGACACTTCATCCCTTATATCAACATTAATTTCCACTGATTATACAGGTGCACTTTGTAGTTCTACAGTTAGACTGTAGTCCATCTGTTTCTCTGTATACTTTAAACTCATTTTACCCTGTTTTTCAATTATCAGGACCCCCCAGAGAGCAGGTGGATCATTCTCAGCACTGCAGCGACATGGATGTGGTGGTGGTGTGTTGTGCTGGTACAAGTGGGTCAGACACAGCAGAGCTGCTCTAGATTTTAAAACATTGTGTCCTCTCTATTAGACACACCTACCTTGTGGATGTAAAGTCTGAGACGGTAGCTCATCTTGTGTTGGTCCTCTAGTCTTTCATTAGTGCTCACAGGATGCTGTTAGCTGGTGCACTATTTTCACTCAAGCAGTGACACCACATCAGTGTCACTGCAGTGCTGAGAATGATCCACCTGCTCTGTGGGGCTCCTGATCATTGAAGAACAGCGTAAACCGAGTTTAAAGTACACAGAGAAACAGATGGACTACAGTCTAAATGTACAACTACGAAGTGGAGCTAAAATGTAGATGCTAGGTTTGTGTACCTAATGAAGTGGCCAGTGTGTACAGATAATCAGAAAAAAGTGCAACTTAAGTGAACGACAATAAATGCAGATATGCCCACAGAAAATCGACTAAATGCTCATTATAACTCTGAGCTGTGACAAAAAGATTACAAACTCAAAGCAAACGGGGGGTAGACTGGACATCCATCAGAGAGGATCAATCAGATACATCTCAAATCACAGTTAAGACACAAAATCCATTACATTGTCCCATTATTAACCCTCACACTGAGCCACTCCGTTCACAGGCTGCAAATAATAAAATACAAATGATCCAATAATCTCTCTACTATAGACAGCACAATGATGTACTTATGAGGGACAAGCAGGCACCACGCCTCCGAATCCAGAAAGGTCAGATGCTGCGTCTCTAACAGTTTCACAAAACGATGACGGAGCGCCAGAGAGGCAGCAGAGGAAGGTTAGATGAAGTTTAAAATCGTTCATTGGAATGAAAGACAGTATTAGAGAAGAGAAAAGCAAGAGATGAAAACAGTATAGGGGGTCCAAGGCAGATCCTTTGACACAGGCCTTACTCCGTTTCAGAAAAATGAGACCCTCACTTCGCCTGCTTCCTACTGTTCAAGATCCTTCACACGCTCCATGCTACAAATGATATGAGCATTACTGCTGTATTTTCACTCTCATACCCTCAGGCCTTCATCAGGGAAGTGAGCAGAGGCTCAGTTTTCTTAGGATTAGAAGTGAACCGCAGATAGTGAGAGCCGCCGCCATCAGGCAAGACCAACAGGAAGCAGAAGGATAAAGCAGCAGAAAGTCAGTTCTGTCCACCTAAAGGTTCCCCCAGGACTCTGGAGGAGGAAACTGCTCTACGTCTCCACTCTCGTCATGAGATTCTTCACCTAAATCGAACGTCAGCTTGTATCTCAACCGGACTTTTTCCTACAGGAAAAAACAGCAAAAGTCATGATGGCTATCAGTGCAGGAACTTGTAGTTCCTTTAAAACAAACCAAATGCATAACCATTTCATGTTACAACCTGGCCTTAAAAGAAGTTACTGCATTATCATGTTCTAAAATTGAGTATATGTGTGAAAACCTTGTGAGGGTTGGCCAGTAGAAGGATCTGTGTAATCGCAGCAGGTGGAAGTATAGGGTTGAAGGCTGGTAGTTCTGTTCCGGACGGTGGCTGCAGTTTCACCCTCATTGTCTGCACATTCCAAACAAACACATCAACATTGGTGTCAGTTTAAAAACGTATCACAGAAAAATGTCTCCTTAAGGGTTTCTCAGCCTGAATCAATCATCTGTGCAAAAGATAAATGACAATCACTTAGCAGACATCTGGTCTCCTCACTAATCACTTTAAAACACAATGCCACATCAGAAATGTTGAATATTGTGGAAAAATGAATCCGTTTATGATTTAATTCAAAAGGGTAAATATTTTACCTGTTTGTCATTATAAAGTATAAGTATTAATTATAAAACTAAATAAATATTCAGATTTTATATTTGTTACATATAAAGTGACAGATTCCAAGTCTGTTGTTCAGTTTGACTTACAGCTCATGAAAATCAGAAATCCAGAATCTAAAACTATTAGAATATTTTGTTTGGAGATTGTGTACATCATTATCAAATGCTTGAAATGTCAGTACACATGTAATATAAAATAATTAACTATTATTATTATTATTATTATTATTATTATTATTATTATTAATAATAATAATAATAAGTTAAACGTTTATAGCGCCTATCACGATACCCAAGGATGCTTTATAAAAATAAAGTTTATAGTTCTGAATTACATTATGAACCCAAATTAACATTTTAAATGATACTCCAAATTGGAGATGATTTAATAATTAGCAAAGTTTTTATATTAAGCAGATTTGTATCTGGGAACAATTTATGTTCCAAAAGGTTTTTTGGATGTCATTTTGGAGATCTAGGCAATAGTCAAAGTGAACTTTGTCGTTTAGACTGTACAGCAAAAGATGCACAGCTGAGCGAGACTGTGTTTCTCTATGCTCTGATGTGCAATGGGGCCCTGGATCCAGGTTATTATAGTATTGAAATATTGGCCATTTTTTAAATTATTTCATTTTCAAATTAATTTCAGATGGTTTTAAGGATGCATTACTCATTTAAATTTGCAGTTGGTAATCTGCATAAACAGTAATAGTGACAAACTATGTTCTGACAGTAGTCCATGGCGAAGTGTCTGACAGTGTTAAATCACTACTTTTGGGTACTATGAGCGTTGAAGTTGTATTTGTTTAAATTTGACTTGTTTAAATAGCTTGTTAAATTACCATTGTATTTCTAATGAAATGTATAGGAGAACATGCTGCTTGCGACAGACACTAGTCAAGAGAAGTCTGTATGTAAGTATGACTAGAATAGAAATATTATTGCGTTCCTCTTTCCTAGGGTTCTCCTTCCACTGACTGCCTCGCTTTCCATTGGCTGTCCACTTCCCAGAAGACTTAGAATTAAGAATAAGTACTTAGAAAATGGCGTTTTATGAGGGCCAGGTTACCTTGGGCACAGCAGACTGGAAGCGGATGTTTGTGACGGGCACGGGAGCAGAGGACAGCATGGAGATTATGACCACCAGAACATCAGCCCGGGTTGGAGGGCAGTCCCGTGCAAAGTGGAACAGAACACGTAAACTGTGTTTGTCAAAGATTGTCACTGGCAACATGCTACCTGCAAGGTGAGAAAGAAAGACAAATATTCACTTGTAATAATGTGGAGGATGCAGAAACACACAATTCTGGTAAGAAATGCATGCAGGGAAATGTCTTACTAGGTTTGATAGATTCCAGGGGCACAGTAACACCGGCCAGAGAGATTTCATCTTGGGGGGTGGTGACTGGAGCAATGCCCAGTGTAGGAACCTCGTGACTAGGCTGGGAGTTTAACAGGTTCCCAGGCTCTGAGGGGAATGCCAGGATAGGGCTGGGGCTTGTGGCAGGATTGGTATTGGACTTAGTCTGGAGATCTCTTAGTGTAGGCTTGGACTGAGGTTGAAGTTTATCCCTACAAAATGAACATTTACATCTCTGCATGTTAGCTCACCATCTGTAACCTATATATAGATAAATTACTTTGATAAGTGTCTCTAGTAAAATATATAAACTAATTTCTTTTCGTAAGTTTCCACAGAAAGTTAAGTCAGAAAAACATGCAAAACAATGAAAAAAGTTGACATTTCAAGCCTTAATTTTATCAGTATAGTATGGCTTATAGCTCACTTATTGGTTGGCCAATCAGCACAGTAATATTGTCAAGCAAACCATTTAGTAGTAGTTTAGTCACTGGGGGAAGGTTCCAAGTCATAAAGCTCGTCAGTACATGACAGCATGAAGTGCTCTAAAATCTCTTATTTGTTGACTTGGGACTAAACAAAGTGGACCAACACCAGCAGATGACATGACACCTCAAACCATCATAGAAACTGCACACTGGACTTCAGACAGGTTGTATTCCATGTCTCTCCACTCTTCCTCCAGACTCTAGCAGCTGATTTACTTTCATCTGAAAAGAGGACTTTGAACCACTGAGTAACAGTCCAGTTCTTTGTCTCCTTAGTCCAGATAAGACACTTCTGCTGTCTCTGGTTCAAAAGTGTTGATATTAGGAACGTGGCAGCTGTAGCTCTGAGATACACAGTATTTATACTGTTTGAATAGTAACTTAATCTCCAAACTAAATCCAGTAATTTGAGATTCTGGCTCTCATTTTCATGAGTTATAAGCCCAACTGATCAACATTAAAAAAAACAAAGACTGAAATATTTCACTCTACATGTACTGAACAAAAAATATGAGTTGCATTTTTTAAAATAAAATTATGAACACTAGGCTTGGGTGGTATAACGGTATTTTGTTATACCGCGGTATTTAAAGATGGTGACGGTATCTAAAAATTATGACGGTATTAGTCACGTGAGGTAATGCAGCAAATTTAAAAAGGACGTCTATTAAAACTGGGACTTAAACGTGCTTCACACATCAGCAAAACACAGTGCCAGTTTCACAGAAACACACACACACACACTTGATACTTTATTACAAAACTAAACAAGTAATTGTTTATTTCGGTCTCTGATAAAGTTATTGTTACGTGCGTCAGGGTAGCGAGGCTGCTTCCCCTTTCCCCACATGGTTATCTCCCTTCGAGCTGCGGATTGGCTGATCCCCTCTTTACGTGGCATCCAATGGCTGTGTGCACTTTGGACTAATCTGAGATAGGACATGGCTTTGGTTTGGCTGTGCAGCAGAGAGAATGTGAGGAGGACAGAGTTGCCAGGTTTGCTGTTTTCACGCTAAATTGGGCTTGTTTGAAAATCCAGTCCAGCTTGCATTTTTTGGGCTACTTTTAAAAATTACCGCGGCCGCCAAAAAAACAACAGAAAAGTGGGTGTTGACTAGGATATTACTTCAACACAGCGTGCAAACGTGTATAAGTCAACACTAAGAAAGTTTGAACACAACAATAGAGAGAGAGAGAGAGAGAGAGAGAGAAAAAAAAAGTCACTAGCTAATATGCCAGGTAAATGGGGAAATACAGGAGGTGCTGTTGCAAGGACTGAGAAAAGAAAAAGGTTTGATGGACTGATAAATCCTTTATAAACAAAATACTAAGTGGTACACTCATAGTTGTTTTGCCATTTGCTTCAAACGTGACAGACATTATGGGCTAGTTTAAGCTTCTGAAGGGCGGGTTTTAGACTGACTTTGGGCTGGATATTTTTGTTGGACCTGGCAACCCTGGAGGAGGCGAAGAGCAAAACGGAGCACACGGAAAAGACAGACACGCACACAGAGCACCAGCAGGTGCACGCGCCTTTGTTTAGCTCTCTCTCCTCCACGCCACTACCAGAGACACTCTTGTTTTGCCACACTACTAAGAAGACTCTGTTTGAGACACTACAAAGACTGGTAACGTTCAGAACCGTGTTGCCACACAATGACTGTGAAACAGCCAGGCTAAGGACTGGGGGGCGAAGGGGGCACTCAGCTGCAGCAGCCGCCACCGATAATACCGCATACCACGGTATTTTCTCAAGCTCATACCACGGTATGAAAAACACTAATACCGCCCAACCCTAATGAACACAAATGAATTTTCCCCACAATATTCGATTTTTTAATGTATGACTATTAGCACTAATTCAAAGAGTTTAAAGTTTAACTTCAGTGACATCAGGACTCTAAATTATTTAGTAGTTCTGCTTAGACCTAATGAAACTGCAGCTAAATGCAGCCATACCATTTGACCTGCTGACTCTCTGGGGGCAAGGACTGCTGTAGAAGAGTCTTTCCCAGCATGTCCAGTTCATCTAGGGCTTTAGTGGCAGGAGCAGGGTTACTGGCAGAGGCCTGAGGGGTAACAGATGGCAAAAGAACCGCGGCTGGTACTGGTGGGACGGGTGCATCTACAGTATCTGATGACTGATACAGACAAAGAATTTTGTAGTTAGAATGACCATCTATAACAAAATGGTCAATATTCTGAAGCTGTAGTTATTGAACATGTCAGTGTCTCTCTAACCTGAAATGAGTTCCATGTCGTAGCATCCCCAGACTGAGAAGAGACTAGATTAGAACTGGAGGTAACATCAGTTAGCCCTGCAACACCACAAACAGTTATGTTACTGTATCTGATCGTTCAGAGTTTGTATGTAATCTAGTGTTTCAATCGCAGGGTATTTCAAAAAGGAAGGTTTGTCAGTCAAGCCCAAAGTGAAAACTGTTCTTACTGTCCAACTGGACAGTGGTAACTTTGGGTTATCTAAAAGTACCAGTACCATATAATTCTAAGTCAACTCTCACCTAGAGACATGAGCTCATCATCCAGCAGACTGATTCCCAGCTCCTGTGAAGGTGTGGGCTGAGAAGGGAATTCTGGAAAAGTTGGAGCCGAGGGTGAAGTGTCCAGCCCGGTAAGGTCTAACAGAGCTGTGCTGCTGCCTGCCAACAAGAATTGAGCATTGGAAAATTAAAAAACATGTCAGCAAATATCTTGGGATGCAAGTTTTCTATTTATGCCAATACAATGAAGTGTGTGTATGTACACTGTTGGCAGCTGTCACACGGAGTTGTATGTAGTGGTTTTTAGGGCTGCACCTAACGATTATTTTTTTTATCGATTAATCTATCGATTATTTTTTCGATTAATCTAATCATTGCCTTCTTGTCTGCACTTAATAAATATTTCTATATTTTCTTTAATCTTCACATAACCTGTAAAACAAAATCCTGTGTTAAAATGTACCTTCTCTGTACAGTCAAACATAAAATCTCTCATGAAATGAAAGCAAGATTTTTAACAATGCAAAAAAT
>BRDA01000105.1:0-12589 GCA_036984385.1 Crenuchus spilurus | reverse complement strand
TATCGCCGACACGCGCGCTAGTCGATGGCGTGCTGGTTAATTGTTCTAGTATTATTTTTTCGCATCTGTACTTTCCCACTATTGTAAGTCGCTTTGGATAAAAGCGTCCGCTAAATGCAATGTAATGTAATGTAATATTGTATTTTCGATTTTTCAGTAAATCAAACATTTATAAACAAATTTCGTCTTTGAAGTACAGTTTGTGGTGAGAATACTGTGCTGTTGGGGTCACTGTATTATATTAACGTAACTTTTACGGCATTTTCTCTTTTATAAACACCACAGTCTCCGCCCATTGTGTCCTCCTCGTTGCTGATTGGCTGGTTGTGTGTCTCAGTGGTGTTAATTGGTCGTGCGGTAGCTGATCGCGCGCACAGCCGCTATTGGTGAGATGATGGCTCGAGCACTCTGCGCTGTGTGCTGCCTCGCGCTGCTTTTACTGCTGCTGAGGGGTGCGCGCGCGACCAGGAGACCCGTGAACACACCGGGACACCGACACACGCCTGCATACATACACACACCGAGGCATGGACCGGGACAAGGCACCAACTGGGGAGGTACTGACAGTAGATACAGCTTTAGAGTCTGTTCAGAGCAGTGACTGTATTAGTTCAGGAAATTACAAGCTTATTAAAGTAAACGTGACAGATAGGGTGATTATGTAAGAATCTCCCAAAGTCTTCAGGAATTACTTTTATTAGTGATTTGGTGAAATGTGGAACTCTAATGTAAGATATGGCTAAAGTAAACTTCCATAGGTTCAAGATATAGTCTAGAACAAGAAAAAACGTAACTCTAGTCTACAGTTCTTAATATGAAAAGTTCATTGTTGATCATAGTTTAATTTAAACAAATGAAGCTGACATATTTTATATTCATTATATGTAAAAAATGACACATTTCAAGCATTTTTTTTGTTTTACTGTTTTATCAGTATGGCTTATTGCTCATTAAAATCCGAAATCCAGAACCTCAGATTATTATACTATTTAAATATATCATTTCAAATGCTGTTTGGGTAAATTACCATTCAAACAATATCAACATTAAAACAAAAATAAAGGCTTTATGTGTAATGAATATAAAATATTCATACATATTTACCAACTTAACTTTTTAATGATCTTTTAGTTTTTGGAGATGCACTAAAGCAATGAGGACATGTTTATATAAGACCATTTTTAATCAAAAACTGTTTTTGCTTTTTGTAAGCTTATGTAGAGTGTTTTTTGTATCTTTAACTTTAAAACACATTTCACAACAGAAACCAAATGACTTTTAATGGACTGAAAACTATAGAAAAATCATGCGATTGTTCATTTAAGGTATTTATTTATTGGAAATCATGCAATCATCTTCCCAATGATTAAAACATAACTGAGGCTAATATTCTGTCAGTTGTACATTTATTGTTGAAAATTTGTTTATTATTTAATGTTTTTTTTCTGTGTCTTTAAAAATAACTCTACATTTGAGTTTTGTATTGCAGTTCTGTATTTATTTATCCAGAGAATCCAGAACATGTGTATTTTGTATTTATCCTTTAGTTCCACATATGACAAGCACCTTACACTAGAGTTTTTAAAGTTGTAACTGCACAATGAAGTTTTCTTTGACTTGAGCAAATAATAAGCTGTTCTTCTCTTAATAGATTTCTAATTTTGAGCCTCATTCACCAATCATTCATAAGAAATGTCTTCTTTAAACCTGCATACACTGTTTTCATATAGAATGAAGATTCTTATTTGGGATTTGATGTTGGCTAATAACAGAATCTATATTTTCATTCAGAATTGAGTGGAAGCGTGTTTGTGTAAAGTAACTGGTTAATGTGATTTCTTTAATTCTACAGTTGTATTATAGTGTACGATTTAAACTGCAATGATATTTAAAGACAAATGTAAGAGAAAAAGGAAAATGTTGATGAATGAGGCTCATTTTTTCTTCCACATCAGGAGATTTTCTGGAGCACTCCAGCAACTATAAGGCTATGTTCAGACAGCAAGCCCAAATCTGGTTTTCAGCCTTTCTACATTGTAACCAGATTGTTTTTGGTAGTCCAGCCAGTCAAAAAAACACATAAAATCTGATTTTTGCTAATCTGATCCAAGCCATATTTGAAGGTGGTTTGAAATCCGACTATATTCGTATTTGTACTGACATGTCTCAGTCCGGACACTCTGGTCGCTCAAATCGGATTTAGATGTGTCTTTCACGTCACTCTCAATGCCACAAAGGACACATCAAACTCAGAATGACTGAAGTGCACAGATCCAAGAAGTGCCACAGAGTCCCAGGTTGCCAGGTCCCAAAAAAACTAACAGAAAGTTTCCCTACACAAACTTAAAACTAACACAATATCTAAAGAGTCTAACCACAGATGTTTGAGGAAGTTATAATTGCTTTTGTAACTCTTAAATCTTATTTAAGTCTTACTCTAATCTATATTTTAAGATCCATCCACTGAATATTCTATTAGAAAGTCTACTTAAGGCATCTCCAGCACTATGTTTCTATTGTGTGACTATAAGAGTTTTTGGTGGTCACGGTACATTTTAAAGTAACCCAGAAAACCGCATCCCCACCACCTCTGAAATTATACCCACTAGTGCATTACAACAAATACCACAATTTTGCGGGAAAACCACAAACCTGGCAACTCTGAAGCCACATCACAAGTATGGCTGTATTTACTGACGCCTGCGCTGTTACCACAACCCAAACAGACAGACTTGTGATGTGTCCACAGACAAATCTGATCTGATCTCTTTCAGTGTGATAAACAAGTCTGATTTACCTGCAGTCTGAACGTAGCCTGTTATAGTAAATCAAATGTAGAATTCTCAGCACTATCCATCCATACAGTGAACTACCTCATGCTGCTGTTGTTGTTGTCAATAGGACTTTCTTCTGTCTTTCTCTCCCTCTCTCTCTCTCTCTCTCTCTCTCTCTCTCTCTTTCTCTATTTCTGTCTTGCCCACTTTCTCCAATTCAAAATGCTACAATCAATCCTTCCCACATGTTTCTCTCACTCTATCTCTTCCTGTCTCTCACATACAATCTCTCTCTCTCTCTCTCTCTCTCTCTCTCTCTCTCTCTCTCTCCTCTTATCTAATCACACTAAGCTCATGGCAATCATCACAGGTTTTATGGTTACCATCACTACCATCACCGGCCGCCCTGGAAGTGGCCCCCCTTTACCTACCACCGGCCCATCTTACCTGCCCAGCCCAGACTGCCTCTACATCCCAGAGTACCAATGGTGCCACCAAAACCAAAGGTAGTCATGCCATGCACCCTAATGCCCATCAGAGTAGCCACTTCAGCTTCTACCACAACAGTACCTACCACAATATCTACGACAGTACCCTCTTCGGTATCCACCACAATACTCACTACGGTACCAACCACAATTTTCTCCATGGTACCACCCACGATTCCCTCTACGAAGCCCACTACAGTACCTACGACAGTACCCACACCACCCACAACACGTCTCACCCAGCCTTCGACCACCCCACTGCCGGTCAGTACCCCAAGTGGCACAACCTCCCCTGCTGCACCTCCCACTGAGCCAGGTAGACCCGTTCTCAGCCTTTTTCCTCCAAAGACACATCTTCCTGAGCATGCAGAGGGCCGTGGAAACAGTACTGTCATCCACATGTCACCACTTTTCACTGTCTGTTTTTAGGTGATTTAATGAGAGATTTTGACTAAATGAAAATGCTTTTATAATACACAGCCTCGCTGGAAACCCTTTAACCCTTTAACATCCTCACCAAGAGAGAAGAAATTGAAATTGAATTTGGGTGGAGGGCAATAATAAAACCAGTCAATGTTTTTTTAAAGACCCCACAGTTTACTGTAACATGCTAATGTTCACGTTTTGAACACTACAATCATGTGTGGTGGTTCAACAGCACTAATGGTTTCTCAGTATTTGATCCAGTTTATTGCTTGTGGTCTTGCTATGAAGTATTTCTGGTTAAAATTCAGACAAGAAAATGTTGCATTGTTGACCTGTAGTTGATGTTTTTAATCTACCATACCTCTACCGATTGGTAGAGATGGCGCTATCACAAATTCAATGCCTTCTTGAATAAGATATAGTGATTTAAATGTGCTCTGGCAAATGGTTGAGCAGAATGTTAAAGGGTTAACCTGTAACATAAGATTATTCCACTAATCGCCATCTTATCCACAGAAAGTTTGCTTTTCCTAAATTAGTGCAGCTATCTGTTTATGATCCACTATCTTTCAGTCTTTTTTTCAGATATAATGGCATGGTTCTACCTCAGCTGCCTATGGAGTACCTTTGACTAGTTTCACAGTAGTTTTCAAAACATTACAGGTGTTTTAAGTCCATCCATAGTTATGCTTTGTGCTGCATTCTATATAAAAGCTCCTAATGGAAAACACTGGATAGATTTACTTTATTTGCCTGACCACACTGTGATTCTGGTTATGATTATTAAGATTCTGATTGTGCCTACAGTAAATGTGCAATTTCCATCAATCCTCCAACAGCTACAGCTGAGGTGTGCAAGAGCCGCCCGCTGGACCTGGTCTTCATTATCGACAGCTCTCGCAGTGTTCGTCCTGCTGAGTTTGAAAAGGTCAAAATCTTCCTCTCGAATATGGTTAATTCTCTGGAGATTGGTCAGGATGCCACACGCGTTGGCCTGGTCAACTATGCCAGTACGGTCAACATTGAGTTTCGCCTGAACACATACTACAACAAGGCACAACTCAAACAGGCATTCTCTCGTATTGACCCCCTCTCGGCAGGCACCATGACCGGCCTGGCCATCAAAACTGCCATGGAGCAGGCATTCACTGAGGGTTCCGGCGCCAGACCAAAGAATAAGAACATCAGCAAAGTGGCAATCATTGTTACAGATGGGCGACCTCAGGACAAAGTGGAGGATGTTTCGGCTGCAGCAAGGGCTTCCGGAATTGAAATCTATGCCATTGGAGTGGACAGGGCAGATATGAAGTCTCTCAGACTGATGGCCAGCCAGCCCCTGGATGAGCATGTGTTCTACGTGGAGACATACGGGGTCATTGAGAAACTCACCTCCAAATTCAGAGAGACTCTTTGTGGTAAGAAAGAGTTAAAGAAAAAGTCACTTTTCCTTGACCACACTGAGCCAATCAGGAACCTACTTCTTTTGCATGACTATTACTTTCTTGAATGTACTACATCAAGCAAATCATTAGAGAGAAACATTCTCTCATTAATATTAGTCTTGATTGCATGAATGATGAGAAGCTATGAGTTTGCTAACCCTGCTAGTGGAACTGTGGTGATTATTGCCTGTAGGTTTGGATGCATGTGCCCTCGGACACGACTGTGAGCATGTATGTGTGAACAACAACAACTCTTACTACTGCAAATGCAGGGTGGGATACGTCCTTAACCCGGACAAGAGAACATGCTCAGAAGCCAAGGGTTGGTCACTCTAATCTGTTTCATGCATGTAATAGTCTTAAACATGGTGTGAGTGTAATATTGTGATGATTGCATTTGGGGGGGAAACAGGAACATGGAAAATTTCATTAACTACTGTACAGTTAACCAGCTTAATCTGAGTAACATTTAAAAAACGATACAAATCACTTGCATTGGATTACTACTATTTACACTGCCTGTTAGATTCATACTGTTTGATGCTTGTTTTAATGTAGCAGGCTTGAGGATTACTGGTTATTATTTTACACTATAAACAGACTGTAGTTGGACAAATAATTGGGCAATGCTACCCTTGAACATCTTTGCAGTTCTGTAGTTATGTTTGACCTTCACTGAACGGTGTTTCTCTGCACTCTTTCAGAGGAGGTGCGCAGTGATGTGACGGAAGATGCGTGCATGTGTGAAGCTCAGATTGCTTTCCAGGTGAAGGTCCATCAAAACATAAAGGACATAACTCGCAAACATATCCTTTCATGTGACAAGTCCTTCATTCAGAAATGAGCAGGTGTTTGGTCTGATTTTATATAATTTTGAGAATTGATCCAGCTTACTAGGGATGCACAAAATATTTAGCCACCTACATTTTCTAGTTCTTGGCTGTAGACCTGAGCCAGATTGTAACTTCACTATGCTAAAGTTAGTTTAATATTGGACACTCATTTGACATTCAAAATGGTGCTTTTCCTCACCAGTTAACAAAACACAAATTCACCAGCACAGTTACAGTTTAGTGGTGAAATGGAAGAAGACAACAAACTACAACCACAAACTACACTTGTTATGATAAAGTCAGAAAACAGCCGCTTAGCTTTGTTTGCTCCTGTGGCTGCAGTGTTAGGGACTGTCTCACAATTATCAGAAGAATTATTTCAGAAAAAGTGTTTTAGTGTTTATAGTCCGTGACACTCACATTATACAGACAAAACATCCATGTAGCTTACATCATTAATTTTAGCCATTATCATGTTTTTGTTTTTTTTAGTTACTAATTTTGCAAAGATTTATATAAATGAAGAACTCTGTTTGGTATTCAGCCAAATGTTTCATTTTGTATTATTGATTAAAAAATGTTAATTTCAGTGCATCCCTACTGCTTACACACCTATGTTTCATGTTGACCTAAGCTGGTATATCCTGTTCTGGTGCTGGTTTATATGTTCACCCAGCACACCCAGCTATGCTGGTCTACACTGTTGTTTTCTAGCAGAGTCTACTTCTTCCTTGACTGTTTCACTGGATGACATTACGAGAAGAGTTCAGCAGTTCCATCTCCACTGAGTCTTGATTTGACAAGGAAGGCAGATGACAGCTTTTGTTTTGGACAAGATCATCCTAAAAGGATTTCTACTCAGCTACTAGACAGCATTTTTTGTTAGTGAAGCTTATTAGAGTGTCTTTAGTTGCTCAGCACATATGTTTCATATAAATGCATTAATTATATAAACACATAGTGGTTTTTCCAGCACAAGTTGCATAACCTGAAGCAGAAACAGTTATATTCTGTGAAGTACAGTGTCACATCATATAATAATGTTGCATAGAAGTTAAGTTGTACTCATAAATTAAATGGTCATATTTTATATTCATTACACATAAAGTGACATTCCAAGCCCTTTCTTTTTTACTGGTGATCAGTGAGACTTTGAAAATCTGAAATTCAGAACCTCAAATGATTAGAATATTTAATTTTTATTTTGTGCAAATTACTATTCAAGCAGTGGTAATATAAAAAGACTTGAAACATGTCAATTACATGTAATGAATATAAATTACAGTTTACACTTTTGTACCAAATTATGAACACAAATGAACATTTTCACATTGTTCTGATTTTTGAAGATGCACTATTACCAGAAAGGAAGTAGACCACAGCATATTCCTAGCCTATTCAAGGCTAACTTTGGTGCAGTATTAATGTGGTGCTTTGCAGTCTCCTATTATTTTGTAAAAGTAATATAAAGTATATAACCTTATAAAGGTTCTGTTTAATGGGGAAAATATATGTGTAGCACACACTTGTATGATGTTCTCTATTTTGGATACTTTGTACAGATGTTTATTAGATAATAAAAACATATTGGTAAACATTTTCATTGTCTGGCAATCACATATATATATATATATATACACACACACATCCTGCAATTATTTTAAGCTTTAATTATTTTTTACAGTGGATATTTCAGGAAGACCACAATACACATTACAACAACAGAGTATTACATAGCACTTCATTCTAGATTAAAATTTCATGATAAAATCACTAATTAACAATACTGATGTGTGAAAGCATAACACTTGTATTTGAGGCCCATTCCCAGCACTTTAAGTTCATTGCTAATCATATATATATATATATATATATATATATATATATATATATATATATATATATATATATATATATATACGACCATGAAGTTGATAATTTGAGATAGTAAGTGGTTATTTTGAGATGAGATGAAAATGACATAGTATCTCAAAATAATGAATCAGCATCTCAAAATGATTTAGTATCTCAAAATAATGACTTAGTATCTCAAAATAATGACTCACTACCTCTAAATTATTTAGCAATTGACTTAATAATAAAAAAAATAATAATTAGGTGCTGGATTTAGTTTATTTTATTAATTTATTATACGTGACAAGACATAACATTTTTAAACACAGATGGGTATATATACATGTGTATATCTGTATACAACGTCATTTTAGAATTTTAATTTTATAGGGCACATTTTTTGATGATTTTCCTCCACTACAACCACCACCAGCCACACAGCTTCACTAGGATGAAAAGAAGCGTCATTTCCGGTTGCCGGTTACCTAGAAACCATGCAGACCAGGGACGCGTTGATGAGACAGTGGTGTTATTATTTCAGAAATGTAAACACTTCAAATGACCTGAAGTCGAGTTCAGTATAACTTTCATCACAGCGGACGAATTGGTCTTGTTCGTGTGTGACTTACTTTTCAACAGTGCGAGAAAAATCGCTTTTTGTAATAACAAATAAAACCGGAGCTAACGGAGCTAATAGCAGCAATGTTTATTTACCTCAGTAAGAAGGTAAAGAGTCATTTCACTTTACTGAAATCTTCGAAATAATGTGAGTGTATGTGTTACATTCTGTATTGTCGCGGTATGTGTAACGTTAGCTGCATGGTTATGTTCGTCTGATAGCATTGTTGCTAACAGGCAAGTAAACTATCCTAACATTGTTTAACATGCTGCTTAGTTTAGGGTTTAGATTGTTTTCCTCTCAAATGAGGAATGAAACCTGTGTTTGTGTCCGTTACACGGATTAATCATCTAACAATAGCTTACTAAAATGCGATTCTCAGCTTTTGTTTATTAGTTTGTTATTAAGCTATAAGGGTCGGCCTTTTCGCCACCGGGTAAATAAAACTGCTATTCTGCTTTTGATAGAAAGTGGTTATGTGTTTTATGTTTTTGTTTCCAGATTGCCATCCCTAACAACATCCGACTGAAGTGTGTGTCCTGGAACAAAAACCAGGGTTTCATTGCCTGTGGAGGGGACGAAGGGCTTCTAAAAGTCCTAAAATTAGAAACCCAAACAGGTGAACAAGGCTTTTTGAAAATCACAGTACTAGAGCATTTGCACTAGACATCTGTGTATTGTATGTACTGGAGTGGCTTGCATACTTCTCATTACAAAAACAAGTTATGTAATGTTATTTATGTCATAATTGCAGTCACAGTAAGAAAAAAAAGCTCTCTGTTGGCTGCCTATGTAAATCTTCCACCTGAAAAAACCCATTACATATAGCGAGATAATACAAAACAGTACAAAATTAAATCTCTTGTTACATATTACAGCTTTGCAGCATGAAACTGGTACTTATAAGTTCATCAATCAGCCTTGAATAATCTGCACTGACTACATGTTTCCACATCACAGATGATGCAAAACTGAAAGGTCTGGCAGCTCCCAGTAACCTGTCCATGAACCAGACACTAGAAGGACACAGTGGTAAGACGTAGAAGCCATAGAGCTTTGCACATTATTGTTTACTTTAACTAGGTCCTGATGTTTTCTTCTCCTTTGCAGGTGCTGTGCAGGTAGTAACATGGAATGAGCAGTACCAGAAACTTACCACCAGTGACCAGAATGGTCTCATCATTGTCTGGATGCTCTACAAGGGTGAGTATGCTTTAATGTTAAGGGTACAATGAACACAGTTGAACTTGTGTTTAGCAGAAGATGTATTATCACTTAAGCATCCTATATTTCAAATAGTAGGTTTTTTGCATGTTCTCTTTTCTCTGCATTCTATGTTTGAACAGGCTCCTGGTATGAGGAAATGATTAATAACAGGAATAAATCTGTGGTGAGGAGTATGAGCTGGAATGCAGATGGTGAGAAGATCTGTATTGTGTATGAAGATGGTGCCGTTATTGTGGGTTCAGTGGACGGTGAGGTTAATTAATAATATGCCATCACTTATATCTTCATTGCATAAAATTTAATATTTCAGAATTACTTTACACAGAGCTCCACTCAATTTGCATTGCATTAATAGGCATTCTTGAACATTTCAGCATGCTGCCTGTTTGTCTTTTTGTGCTGTAGGGAACAGAATTTGGGGGAAAGAGCTGAAAGGCATCCAGCTGGCACATGTGGCATGGTCTCCAGATAGTAAGATCCTGCTGTTTGGAATGGCAAATGGAGAGATCCACATATATGACAACCAAGGCAACTTCATTGTGAGTACACATGCCATTATCGGCTTTGTAAGAAAGTCTTACTGGTGCCCAAGGCACCTTATTCATATTTTTACATTATAAAGTGGGTGTAAATGGCATCATTTTAGAGCAGCACTTAATCTATAGACAGACTATTCCTGTAGATTGTGTCTCTTCATTCTTGAAATCAGACATTGTGACTTTTGAGTGTTTGTGTTCTTTTCAGATGAAAATGACCCTGCACTGCTTGATGAATGTGACTGGACCTATCAGCATAGCAGGGATCCACTGGTATGCTGGTGCTGAGGGTTACATTGAACCGGACTGCCCTTGCCTTGCTATCTGCTATGACAATGGCCGCTGCCAGGTCATGCGCTATGAGAATGATGATAGTGAGTGTTAAGTAGCAAATGGACAAAATCACAAAAAAAGGCAGAAATATTTTTATTCCCTCTCTTTTAAATAATTGGAAAAAATATGCTACCAGATGTTAGTAGTTACTCTTAACAAATGTACTCTTGACTATTTTGAAGATTCATTTGCAGAAATGAAAAAAGTAATGTTTCTTGTTCATTTGCATTCTGCATGCTTGTTTTCATTTTATGTGTGTTCACGTATCTACATATGCCTATATGTGTTTGTGTGCAGATTCAGTGATAATCGAGACTGGTATGAATGTTGCCAGCATCCAGTGGAACCACTGTGGCAGTGTTCTTGCTGTGGCAGGATCTCTCAGAAACCCTGGAAGTGATAAAGATCTGAATATTTTAAATTTCTACACACCATTTGGAGAGGTTAGGAGAAATTGCAAATCTAAATGGTGGCATACATCAGTCTCTGTATCTGGACACATTTATTGTTTGTTGGAAACTAAATGAATTGTAAGATTCCTATGTAGTTTACTTCATATAACTGTTATCTATCATCAAATTATAGCTTTATTCATAGTCATTGTTTTTTAAATGTGTGCTACACATACAGTCTATAAAATGACAGTTGCTTTAGCAATTATTATTATTTATTTTTCCTCCTAGCACCTTCGCACTCTGAAGGTTCCTGGGAAACAGATTACTGCTGTATCATGGGAAGGTGGAGGACTGAGGATTGGTCTGGCTGTAGATTCTTTCATTTATTTTGCCAACATCCGACCTGATTACAAGGTAATATCCAAAATTACCTCCAGATGAGATTAGTGCAAAAATAGTAAAGACACTGTACATTTACTTCCACTGCACTTCCAAAGGAGAAAAGAAAAATAAAGTGGAGTGTGTTGCAAAATAACAACAACAAAACCCAAAATAAATTGTTGTAAATAATAATTTAGGAACAATGTACATATTTAAGAGTTTGCCTTTTCTAAAGTGAAGAACTGCATGACGTAACTATATGAATACTTTATGTTTTTCTTCTGGAGCATGTCAGCACCATGCTCTGCCTGTGTGGCAATGCTTATAAGCAGATTGAGAAGCGGCTAAATAGGAGGCACAATAAGGTCTTTATCTCACTAATTCTCAGTACATTAATAGTATTCCATGGTGTTGGACCACTAAGCTTTCATACCAGAAATTTACAAGAAACAAGAGAAACTGTTAATTAGTTAGGCCCGGTGAATGCTGATCATCCACACACATCCTGTCTGAAAGTTTTTGTAGTTTAATTTGATTAATTTAGTCAAAAACAGTGTGTAGTTGTACAAACCTCGATGATGGATAACACAGAAATGTAAGTGGGCTTGTCTCCCTCTCATCAGCATTTGCTGTGCTCCACAGATCTAGAAATGTTTAACCACACATACTTACAGTTATTGTGAGTGATATGGTGCTCCTAGCATGGATATAGTGTATTTCCTACCTTAACATGAAAAAAATATGGTAACGTGATAAAATATGTAACATGAAAAAAATGTCCCTGGCAGTCAAAACAACATCCAAACAAACATAACAATAAACAATATTAGTTAATTAGCTTGGTGTTAAAATATGAAGTACATCTCTTTCTTTTTCTCTCTCTGAAGTGGGGTTACTGCTCAAATACTGTGGTGTATGCATACACTCGACCAGACAGACTGGAGTATAGTGTGGTCTTCTGGGACACAAAGAACAATGAGAAGTTTGTGAAGTATGTGAAGAGCTTGATGTCAGTCACTACCTGTGGAGATTTCTGCATCCTGGCCACCAAAGCTGATGACTCCCATCCACAGGTACACACATTTGTGGATTTTCTGCCACAGGTTTTGCAAATGCAGTGTTAAAAGGTGCTGAGGTTTATTCATATCTACAGGAAAACCTAATTGGTGTAAAGGATAAAAAATAATCATATTCAAAGAGTCAGTATATAACATATTATTAATCATACATTCCCAAGCAAATAATGGATAATACAAACCGGATTCCAAAAAAGTTGGGACA
>BRDA01000102.1:22707-41602 GCA_036984385.1 Crenuchus spilurus | reverse complement strand
ACATGTACACACAACAGTATATTATTGATCACTTATTTTTTGACATATTAGGGGAAGCTGAGCTTCCCTTGCAGTCTTAGAGCATCCGCCACTGAGATTATATATATATATATATATATATATATATATGATAGACAGACTGATGGATTTTAGACACATTATTGCCTTGTGCATGACTACACTGTTTCTGAGAAATCAAAATTCTTCAGAAAATCAGACACTGAGTGCAATAACCAATGAGAGAGCAGTAAAGCCCTGGGTGTGTATTTGCTCAGAAGCCTTTGAAAGGATCCATTCACAGTAAGAGTGGCTCATACTCAGTGAAAGAGCCAAACATAAAACCACATGGACAGGAAGAAGAGAAAAAATAAACATTCAATCATATGATTCAAGAGAGTCGGTAAAGTGGCAGCACCATAAGTATGATACTCCTATGTGTACAGTGAACAGACACCAGCAATGTAGCCTCTTTCTGATAATTACACAGGTGCTGGAAATAATATCTCTCTCATTTAATAACACAACCAGACAGTAAAGAGAGTCAAACATTCATTATTTATGGATCCTCTTAGCACCACAAACTATGAAGCATTAGCGCACACTGTGCCAGCCATGTGGTTCTGTCTACAACCTGCATTTCACATCTATGAAATGAGAAAACATTTAGTCTGTTGTCTGAGTGAACTTCACAAGGTGACCCTCTCTGACACCTAGACTGAAATACCAATCTTGATAAGTGCTTAACATTTACTCAACTTAATCACAAAGTCACTTTCAGAACAGTTCTAACAATCCCTTGGAAGTCAACGATTTAAACAAGCACTATGCTGAACATACATCAGAAAAGAAGTGTTCTTAAAACTCAACTTCAGACTTTACAAATGCGTCATTAGCAATAATAGTTTTCAGTATTTTTCTCCAATACCTATAATTATACATTCAATAACATTTGCATGTTATAAGATATGAATGTAGTGTTAAATATTCAGGAAAAACAGCAGGAACACAATGATGGGACATGGTGCCACCCATTTCCATTGGTTTGTTGACTTTGAGATAATTTGGTTAGAATAAATAAATACTACTAAACTGTTAAAGACATAATATAATAAATGTATGTATATGATATTTCAGGCTAGGGCTCTCAAACAGTCCTGGAGGGTGAATTTCCTGCTCAAGCACATTACTCTCCAGCACCAAACACTGCTGGATTCCAGTCCTCCAAGTCTGCAGTTTAAGATCCCAGTTCAAGGCTGTTCACACATGTAAAAGTGCAGTCAGTCAACTGTAAAGCCATTACATTAGCATTAGATTAACTAAATGTCCTCTAATTTTGAATCAGAACAACTCATCATATTAGAGGTTATTACTCTATTAACACATTACCCAGGTGCCCAGGCTTGGAACAAAGTCTGCTGCTGGGACTCAAAACCCATTTCAGAACACATGGAGCTATTTTTGATCATTATTTTCATTTTAATTATGCTGACTTGGCTTTACAGGAACACCAGCTAAAATAAAAAACTCACACTGCTGCAGCACTTGCAATCTACCCTCTTTTACTGTTGCAGAAGTGATGCAATCGTCTCTTTGAACACAAGGATAACACCCTTCGGTTCAAACTTTAAAGGAGGAAGTAAATTCTGCCATGTTAAGGCAGATACTTGAGGTTGGGCAGTTTATTTTTTCTCTAGCTGGCCCTCTAGCCAATACCAGAGGAAATGCTGATCCAGAAAGAAGTCAGATAGCTAATGGTTGGATAGCAAATGATTGACCGTCACTGCACATCCCTGCTAATGAGCTTAAAACTGTAATTACATTGAAAAGTATGAACAGATGAAGAGATAACTCAACCACATATGGATGTGATTTATTGTTTATTTTATTAATATTACTTAATATTACAAGAATTTAATATGTAGGTGCAACTGTTTAGCTACTCATTATAGTGGTTATTATATCATAGCTCATTAGTAAGAAGCATGTTGTAGATTGCATTGGTTACAGTCAGATACATACCAACTGATAAAATCTGTCTGTATATCATAGAATACACAGAGTGAGTTGAAAAGGTTTTGGACACCCCTGAACATGTGCACAAGTCCTAAAGTATTGTGCACATCTTCCCAACTGCATCATTTTTGGTGGAATTTCAGTGTGCAAATTAGCAAAGCTATTGTGTTGTTCTCAACACTTTTGATACGGGGCCCATATTTCTAAACTAGGCACTTGTATGTAGACAGAACTCTAGGGGCTGTGGTTAATTTGCATTCAGTGTGAGCACCCACATCACAGGAAGTCAGACAGACTGACTAAATTCATACTGTGTGAGCATATAAATGACATGCTTTGCCTGTATACAACACACACTGTACATTTCAACCACATTTTGTGGTTGTTGGTCAATCCGTTCTGGATTAGATTTATCTAATTGAGAAAAGATCCGTTGCTATAGCCCAGTAGCCTGGCCCTAGTACCACACCTGACTGTGACCAGGTGAAGATATGGTTCATGCAAACAGCTGAGACTGCTGTACTAAAGCCTATAAGCTTAATGTCAACAACTTGTGGGAGACTCCAACACTGAGCTCTTACCTCACCTTCTACCACAAAAGACTGAGTATCTGGAGCAGCACCATTTGTAGGTTTTATTAGATTCAAAATTGCTAGAAAAAAATTATTTTCTTCTGAAATAAATGAATTCTCATGGAAAATGTTGAATGCAATTTGTGAGCCCAAACTTTTGATTATCCTAGTTTAGTAAACCTGAGAGAAATAAAGTTTAACATAATTCACTCAAACAATCTATCAGTGACAGTTGAAGGTCCATGGTTGAAGAAAATAGTTTTGAGTCAGTTATCTCACCTGATTCACAGACAATGGAGCCTGGTTTGAGGTCCAGCATTAATGTGATGTTGGCAATGTCTGTGGTGTAGAGGATCTGCGTTCGGTGGGGCAAATTCACGGTCCATAACTCTGGAGTGGGGTGCAGCACATACACCCAACCGCCCTTACTGCAGGTCACTTTTGAACCAAATCGCCGACCAATCAAGTCACTGGAATGGCGTATAGCTCCATATCGGGTCTGGGTTTGGGCTCCAGCCTCTACTTTGATGGGCATCATGGAATCATGACCAAGGAAGATAATGACCACGTCTCCTTCCTGAATGAACTCCGAGTACTCCACAAAACTCATGGTACCACAGTACTGAGCTGTAAAGTTAAAAAAGATAATATGTAAAGATAAAAATTGCTGGGGGGGGGGGGGGGGCAAATGTTACTACTAGACACAATAGAACTCAAAATATTCCCAAACAAAATTAAGTGGAACAAAAAACTAATTAGTTGATTAACTGGTCAGGGAGTAACTAAAGGAAAAGAAGACTCTCATCAATATTCTATGTGTCAACTTTATCCACTATTAGATTAGAAGATCCTGTTCCTGCACTAGTCTAAGCACATCAAGTGTGTTCAGTATTCAGGCTAATTACATTAAAACTGTGTATTTTACTCTGGATTCAATATCAAGTTATTTCCTGCTAACAGAGACATAATTGTGTAGTATAAAACGTTACAATTTACTTATCCACATTTTTGCACACAGCTGTAAAATTAGAGGTTTTGTCCCTTTTGACTTCTGTTCAATTAACATTAATATATTGAAGGCCACTTCTAACACTTAAACTAAAAAAACAACATCAAACACTAAATATGTATTTTATCATCAAGTGAATTGATATGAATAGGGCTGTAACAGTTATATAATATTAGCTGACAATTAATTGTCATTTAAATAACTAATTCATGATAAGTGGTCAACTTAAAGGACAAGCCTTAAGTGGGTAAATTAACAGATTGGCTGTTCTACTTACATTCTGTCCATACACCAGCTCTAAACAGATCACAAACACAGCTTGAGCACAAATAAACACTACTGACCACTGCTCTCAAAAACATTAATGACACCAACTAGACCATTACATGTTTCAGTAAATTATGTCTTCATTATTTTTCATTTATTTAAGTCAACATAACTGAAGAAATTTCACATTCTGTTTATTTTGACTGTGAAAAAGCATCTGTGGAAAATAATCATAATCAGGCGACTAATAATCATGACAGCCTTAGTTATGACATGTCAACTTACTATTCTTTCTCTTTTTTAGATTTTTATTTTGACATATAATAATATCGCAAATGATTGAGCAATTTACTTGATTACACAAACATTAAAAATATTAATTGCTGTGTTCTGTTGTAAATAGGCTTCACGGTGAGGAGTCGCGCGGGTTTCGAGTTTGTTATGATTTAAATTTGTTTTCTTTTAATCTGGAGAGATTCTGAACGTTTCTGATCTTCACTGACAAGACTTGAAGATGAAGGCTCTGTAAGTATTACAGTCAGAACAGTAATGAGAAATAACTGCATATAATAATAACAACTGAAAAGACCTATTTCACAGCCTGTATAATTCAGCACGGTCACTGCACGTTTGATGTTAACGTCTAGCAGACTTGCAACGTTCGCTAACTTATGATATTCAGGCTAACAGCTTTAATTAGCTGCGTTTTCAATTATGTCTTTCAGTCCTGTCAGATAGGCTAAATGATTAAATAACTAAGGACACACCAACAAGAGCTAACTACTATCCACATAAAAAGCTAGCTAGCCATTTTATTACATTCAACTTGATTTGATTGTTAAAAATAGAGAAACGTTTTATACAACATGCTACAGACCGTTAACGTTACCACACGTCAGCTAGGTTACTAGCTGGTGCATTAAAAAAACTTAATGTGTTCACAATTTAATTTTAAAATATAATTTGTTATTAATTACACTTAAAGTGAAATTTCAAACCTTTTTGTTTTAACGTTTATACTGTGCGAATATAATTAAACTCAAAATGAAATATTCTCATAATTTGAGCCATCGGCGTTTCTATTCCCTTTTTAAACAGTCTTTTTAAATGTACGTTTATCTGTCACATGCTGAAACTTTTAAAAATAAGAAAAATCCATATAAAGTACATATGGTTTAAATTAAAATACTTTAACTGTGAAAAATACAGAAATCTTTCTCCCCCGCCGCTTCACAAATGGTATAATCTACTCTCTCCTACCTCCGGGGCTGCTTTGATCTGAACTATAAGTAATACTGATCAACGTTAAAACAAAAAGACTTGAACTATGTCACTTTATCTGTAATGATTATTAAAAAGCCAGTTTATATTCAAGCTGGTTAATTTTAGATGAGCTGATCCACTGTTTGAGTACAGATACTGTTGTAGCTGTGACTGGTGTAAACCGGGATAAGAAAACATTTAGGGCAGCAATTATTTAGTTTAATCCCTAATGTACATCAACAAGCTGCAACTACATTTAACTTAAATATCTTAAGTCATCTCAGCTACATTTGACAGGTGTCACTTAACTGAACAGACTATCTACCTTTATTAAACTCACACGTGTCTGTCTAAACAGTGTCCACAGAATAGACACGTTTAACTCACACTACGGTCTGTGTAAGAGGTAATGAGTAAATTCCAGTGCATTTTCTTGTATTAAAGTTATTTAAAAGACAAATACTACCTTTGAAGAAGGCCACTCAGCTAGACCCACACACGTGTCTCTCTGACTAATCACGATATAAGCAGTATAACCACGTTTAACACAGAATCAAACGACTGTCTGTAGAAGAGTTTATGAGTAAAATCCAGTTTGTGTGTATTTTCTTGTATTAAAGTTACTCTTAAAAGAAGATGCTGCCTTTAAAGAATCAGTATTTAACGGTTATGTGGACTTATGCAGCACAGAGCTCGCGTCGCAGAAAAGTGACGTAATAAGGATGGGGCTATTTGCGTTTCTGTCATCTCTACATTAGGTTGGAGATAATTATACGGGTTAAAATGTTTAATGTTTAGTCTTGAGCAGTTATTGTAGGTACATGCTGGTGTGGCACATGTCTAAACCACAAATTCACAGGTTCTGATTTTAAAATGGGTGAAACAGTGTGTTTTATTCTTCACTACAGTTTTGTTCATTATCTCCCTGCAATGTCTGCAATTAAATTGCAGTGAAATTTCGTCGACATCGATGGCATAAATCTGTACAGATTTGCTGTAGATCGGTCTGTGTGCTAGTAGAGCTGTTTCTCTGAATTTTGTCCTTCCAATCATATAAATTGTCTGCAAATAACAGCCAATAGGAGACGCCCTTGATGACTATAAAGTAAATGCTCAAGCAGAGACGAGCTCTGGAGAGCAGAGTAAGTCTGAAGTGAGTACTTCCAGCTGGAGAATACAGGGCTCTTTGTGTCTGCACAATCTTCATCTAATAATACACAGGTAAGACTGCGTTTCCCCCCAAATGTAAACGCAGATTACGATCACATGCAGACATTTGAGATGATTTCAGATTTAGATCAATCACAAGTTTCCTAAAAGACGACTTGGTTTTGATGATGTTTGTGTTTGACATGTCGCATAGAGACTGTTTTGTAACCGTGTTTTTACATCTTGCACTGTAGTTTTGACGGTCCCTAACTGTTGGCTAATGTTTGTGTCGGAGTGGATGTTAAACGTACTCTGTTTCTCGTCGCTTGGTCCGCATCCATTACTCCGCCTTCAGGGGAGCCGCTGTTAGGAGCGTTTTGCTCACTTTGTGATGAACACATGAGCTCTCTATACTCTCGGTCTGCGTTCAGCTTCTTTACAAACAGAATTGGCAGGTATTCATCAAAACCAAGTCGCTGTGTCCCTCACTTCGCCAATACGCTTGCATGGACTATCCCTGGCTGTAACTGGCGTTTTCTGTTTCATCCACGGCGCGCTCAGTTGGCCTCCACCATGCCTTTCGGAAACACTCACAACAAGCTGAAGATGAAGTACTCATCCGAGTCAGAGTACCCCGACCTCAGCAAACACAACAACCATATGGCCAAAGTTCTCACTCCTGCACTGTATGAACGCCTGCGAAGCAAGGAGACCCCCAGCGGCTTCACTGTGGATGATGTGATTCAGACCGGAGTAGATAACCCAGGTAAAATCGCACACATACCAACAGGGTCCAAATGTGGATACTTCAGGTCCTGTCCTTTTAAAAAGCCAGTCTTAGTTTAACAGTAACACCGTGTCCGTTAATCTGTCCTAGATACTGAAGTGGTGAAACGCATCAATATTTTATTTAGATGAGAGATGAGATTTCTCAGAGAAATGTGTAAAATGGGAACTATTTTCCTTCTGCCCTTTGCTACAGTCACAATGACGTGACTTCTATTATGGCATCATATGGTTTTCACTTACATGGAAGTATATTTGATACTAATAACAGTGATAAATCTTTGTCTATGTTTACTGGTTTTCACTGAAACCTGTCAAACTCCACTTAGTCAAACATTTAAGAGTGTATAATGTACCAGGGTGAAGGGCATAGCACTTACATTAAGGGACTCGATGGTACACTTTAGCCTCTTTGGGTACAGAATTGTATCCCTAACTGGTACAAAATCAAGGAGTTCAGCAATGGAAATGCATGCTATTGTACCTCAATAAGGCACAATCCCCAGCAACAAGCCTTTGTACTCAAAGTACAAATCTGTACTTAGTTTTCTTAGCCTGTGTTATACTGGTTTACACTGTAGAGCTCAAGTTTCCTTTTAAACTGGACAAAAGCTTTAAAAGATTTGGTGCTTTTCAGGATATGTACATTTTAAAATGCTATCAAAATATTGTGGCTCCTATTCTAGTTACTACAACAGTAAAGAAAGCAGTTTAAAATAAATCACCTAGAATCTTAACTTTTTACTACATTCTGAGCCTAACTTTAACCCAGATCTGCCCCGTAAACATGTAAGAGAATTTTCCCTGAAGAATTTTGACTAATTTTTTCAGAATAGCAACATTGATCTATCTGCAAAGCTATCGTTAAGGTTGTTTTAAAGAATTGTGATGTATAGTGACCTTGCTGAATTAAATTTGAATATGTAGAAGCTTCACATTTTCAACAGCCATTAAATCAACTTTTAAAATATTTTTTATAGTGTCTTCTACCACTGCCTGTGTTTTTGTTTAGCAAGCATAAAATGACCTCGCTGATCATCAAGCAACTCCCTGCTGAGGATGAGTATCCAGACCTTAGTCAGCATCACAACCATATGTCCAAGGTTCTAACTCCAGCGATGTACAAGAGCCTCAGTCAACAATCCACTTCCAGTGGCTTCACCATAGATAAAGTCATACAGACTGGTGTAGATAATCCTGGTAAAATAAGTTGTGCTATAAAGTGTCAAATTAATGTGCCTTGTCCTAGAACAGGGATGTCCAATTTTATCTGTAAAAGACCAGTGTTTCAATGTTTTTGTTCAAAATGAGCTGAAGCATATCTGAATCTATTTTAATCAATTGGTCTCAGCCTTCAAACAGCTGATCATGTGATCTCCTTTGTTGTAATGAAAACCTGCAGCCATGCCAACCCTTTACCGATAAAATTCAGCATTTTCTGCTAAAACATCCAAATCATGTTGTGGACCAGTTTTACAAATGCAGACAAAGCTTAGTGCTGGACTAAAATATTGTTTTGATGTAGAAACTTTAAAGTTAGGGTTGACTATAAACCCAACAATTAAAGTTGTAGCTGATGGGGCTGTTATTATATTCCATTCTCCTATGAAACCTTGTTTGTGTGCCTGTGTCATTGTCCATATGCTAGGCCACCCTTTCATTATGACTGTTGGCTGTGTGGCTGGGGATGAGGAGACATATGAGGTGTTCAAGGAGCTCCTGGACCCTGTTATTCAGGATAGACATGGAGGATACAAACCTACAGACAAGCACAAAACTGACCTCAACCCAAACAACCTTAAGGTACAGTTTTGCCTAGCTTACAGAATTCTGTAACATATTTCAAGAGATTTTGTTCTTAATTGTGAAGTAAAAGTATGCTCTTGTGGGTTTTATTTATTTATTTTTGAAGGGTGGGGATGATCTGGATTCCAATTATGTGCTGAGCTCTCGTGTACGCACTGGCAGGAGCATTCGTGGGTTTTGTCTACCGCCCCATTGCAGTCGTGGAGAGAGGAGAGCCATTGAAAAGCTCTCTGTGGAAGGTACAGTTTTGTAGTTCCACACTAGTGTGGAAAACCAGACCTGGGTATAAGGCTCCCTCTAGTGGTGATGGATAATATTTGAAATCTGTGGTTAATTCCAAGTCTGTACATGGTTGTAGTAGTTTTAGGAATTACCTGTTTTTATGCCATTTTTGCAGGTAATCTTCATATGTAACATGATGGCATAAGTTGCAAGTGCAAAGGTTAGGATGTGAAAATATATGTGAAATATATATTCATGTGATGTTAGGATGTGAAATATCTCTCTGCAAGAGATATTGCAGGGCCGAATAAGATTTGTGTAGTTGGATGCTTGTCTTTATTGGAAAACCTTGTTAATGTAGAAGTTAAGTATAAACGGTAATGATGGTTGATGAGCAACACAGAACAAACTAATGCACCTGTGTGCTCATGTATCCAACAAGATTATACACGTAATGGAAAAATGTCGCTACCTGATTTACATGCATATGACTGTTACAGTAATGGCAACTAAACTTTTTTTTTTTTTTTTTTCTTTTAAATGGAAGCATAAATGATTCTCGTCTTCTCTGCATTGTTCAGCTTTGGGTGCCCTAAGTGGAGATCTAAAAGGGAAATATTATGCTCTGAAGAATATGACTGAAGCTGAACAGCAACAGCTCATTGATGATCACTTCCTGTTTGACAAACCTGTATCTCCCCTGCTGCTGGCTTCAGGAATGGCCCGTGACTGGCCTGATGCCAGGGGAATCTGGTAAGATCTACAAATTGCTTTTCATAGCAGAATTTAAGTTTGTGTGAGGAATGTTAAGATGTTTACATGTGAACATTTGTTACAAATTATGAAGTTCTCAAAACATTGTGTACTGTCTTTACACTAACTCTGGTGTATTCGGCAGTTTAACACTTGTCCATGTTCTGTATTAAAATAAGTTGGAAAGTGTGTGAGCAGTTTGTCCTGTTTTGTTAGGCACAATGACAACAAGACATTCCTGGTGTGGGTCAATGAGGAGGATCACTTGCGTGTCATCTCGATGCAGAAAGGTGGTAACATGAAGGAGGTCTTCACTCGCTTCTGTACAGGCCTTACCAAGGTAATCGGTCCCATAAAACTCTGGAATGATGTTACTTTTCTCTAAGGATACAGTGTATCCCTTAAATTTTAAATGTATTTATGCTAAATGAGAACTGCTGAAGGGACAGATGTTTTGCTGGCTTTACATTTCTACGTTTTGTGCTTTGATACTGTACTGAAATATTACTTTTACAGTACTTCCTAGGGTAAAACACTCCCTACTGATTAGTAAAATACTTCTGTCTTCAGATTGAGGAGCTGTTCAAGAATAAGGGACATGCATTTATGTGGAACGAGCACCTTGGCTATGTCCTCACCTGTCCGTCTAACCTGGGTACGGGCTTGCGTGGTGGAGTGCATGTTAAACTTCCCAATCTGAGCAAGCAAAGCAAGTTTGAGGAGATCCTGAAGAGACTACGGCTACAAAAGCGTGGAACAGGTAACAAAGGCTATTGCCAGTAACCTGTTGGGTTACACAGTACTCCCATTTGTAGGCAGTTTTGTAATGAAATGCAAGCTGATGGATGTGAATTGTTTTTCAGGTGGTGTGGATACTGCTGCAGTGGGTGGAGTATTTGATATCTCTAATGCTGACCGACTGGGGTTCTCGGAGGTAGAGCTGGTTCAGATGGTGGTAGATGGAGTCAAGCTGCTTATAGAGATGGAGAAACGATTGGAAAAAGGCCAGTCCATTGATGACCTCATGCCAGCCCAAAAATGAACCCAGTCAAGCTGCCCCCTACCTCACTTTCCCAAAATTCCAGATTTTCCCCATTCCTTCCCTACATTCCACTCCTAGTCTAAGAATGAACAAATGTATGTGGACTCAACTTCATGAACATGGTACTTAAACTGTTTTTCCATGTTATCTGTTGGAGATTTTATGGTGAAATGGTGTCATTAAACACTCTTGGTTCTTGTAGCCCTGTCTACTGGCCTGTCTCTTGCATCACCACAAATCAAACTGATAAACTGACACATACATTTAGGATACTTTGTCTTAACATCTATGCATCAGCACTGAGGTATTACACTTCTGGCATAATACTGGCTCAAGATTCTCTCCTAAAGACTCTAGTCTATTTGTGCAAGGTGATAAATAGGTGATTTAATGGTGGAATAATATCCCTGGCTTCTGATAGTGTTACCACATGCATTTAGCATACAGCACTGACAATATAATTCTGAGCCAGATCATTAAGTGTTATGACTGGACTTGTGGAGGGAGGTGGAAGACCAAGAATAAGCTGGATGGATAACATCAAGACATGGACTGGATTATCAGGTGCTAGCCTGCTACAAGCAACCAGAGACAGATGGCATTGGAGAGAAGTGACTCGTCTGTGCAGCCTACCATCATGAAGCAATGACTGCGTATGACATGAGCCAGATCAAACTGATGACTTTGATACTACTAGTATAGGTACACCAATTTTACACCAAAAAAATGAGTGCTATAAAATGACATACTGGCATTAGCGTGGTGCCTTTTACTGAATGACAGTACAGCAGTACCACTCATAGCATGATCCTCAAAAATTTACAATATAAAATAGTCTCCCCCCCCCCCCGATACTCCACTGCTAAAACATGTCTGACTGAGCATTTCCCAACAACTTTTAAATGGACAAAACACATGCTGATCTCATGCTTGCTGGTGTAAACTGTATTTTGCATTAAACACCACTCACCTGATTGGATGTTAAATGAATTTGCCAGCATCTTTGGTTTAACTTTGCTGATGGTACTAAAATCAATTCTTGCTGTAAATCCAGTTGCTTTACTAACTTTCTCTGCGGTTCCAGTACAGTCACAACAGTGTTGGGTTGTGTAATACTTAAAAGCTTCACTCAGAGTACCATCATGCAATTTTGACACTCCTAAAACATCTCAGCCAATCAGATTCCAAGCTCAGAACCAAGTGGTATAATTTATTTAAAGCTACTCGGCCCTGTACATTGTAGGGAAGATCCCAAACTGTTCAGGAAAGATGCTGCTTACACTGATGTGCAACCATGAACTTCATTTAAGTGAAGAACCTACTTCAAGAGTACAAAAGGATATCACTAAACTTAGAGTGAAGACTGGCAGGACAGCAGCATAGTTTCAGAATACAAGCAATAAGTATAGACTGAAATACAAATCAACCAAAATGACAGCCTAGGTTCAGTCAAGTATAGATGTTTTAATATTGAATTACATAGTGACCATTTACAAGTAGCCCTGAAAATATTAGAGAACTTTCAAAGCAAAAGAGTAAGACGATGTGTAATAATTGAAGAAAAAAAAAGTTACAGTATATACACAAATACACTTGAGTGGTGGGCATTAAATGAAATAAATACGAGAACTCATTTTTTGTCTTTCAGCAAGATCTCATAACATTCACACAGTGAAACTGAGCTGGCTGGAGCATGTGTCAAGAACAAGCACTTGCAATGACGATAGGAACCAAGGTGTAGAGCAACAGAGATCCAAAGTACTTTTATGCAATTTTAAAGCAGTTTTTTAAGGGATTTTACGTACCCTTTACACAGGCTGCTTGACACCAAATACCTATATATAAAACACTGTTTGGATGGGAAGAAAAGAGAAACAAGCTCCACTTCAAAAACATTTTGGGTACTGTGTCTTGACAATTCTCCATTTCTTTATGGCTACCGAGAGCATGTCATGGAGTATACAATCTTAACTGAAAGGTTCAAACCAGTTCTCTTTTTACAGTGTTTAGCAACTTTGAACAATATAATTGACACATAAGAAATTATTGCTTTAAGCAATGTTAAAGTCTATACATTAAATACATATGGTAAGTGGTTTGTTTAAAAAAAAAAAAAAAAAAACTGCTACGTTTGTGATTGTACTGCTCAATTATTTTCTCTATATAGGATTTAACACTTTCATATATTCCTCTACATAGATAGATTATATTCATAGTTTGAGTTCACTGGCAACTTTGGAAGCAATGTTCTTAAAAGCGATGGATGTCCCTGATATCCTCTTAAAACGGACACCATTGAGTGAGAGGCGAGGCAGTTTGCAAACCTCCATCTCCCATTGGACAAGGCTGTCGGCATGGCCGTCACCATGGACGCAGAGAAGCAAAAAGCATTCACGCTGCTCATAGTCGCAGTTGTTGGCATCCAGCACTTTGCGGATTTCGTTCATGATAACGGCCGGCTCCAAGGTGCTGGTGGTGTTCATACTAAAGGTGAAACGGAGAGAGCGGGGCTTCCCGTCTTTTCCATCTTTCCCTTCATCTTTTTGCTGATCCCCAGGTACATGGCGACTGAGAGAAGGAATAAACAGAGTGAGAAGAGTAATGAGGAACATGGAAACAGGTCAGAGCAGTGGGTCTTAATCCTAGCCTTGGAGTCCAACTGCCCTGCACATTTTCAAGAGTCTTCCTGTCTAACTAAAAAGCTAATAAGCAAGTCCTTCCAGAGCAGAAATGAGTGGTGTTAGAGCAGGGAGAGCACTGCATTATGAAGGGCAGTAATATTCCAGGAGCAGAACTGAAAAATCACTGAGGCAAAGGGGAGGAGGGGAAAAATTGTTTCGAGTGGAATGATAAACATTCACAATTATATTGGAGTCATATCGGTATCTGAAAATTATGCATTTTTTAAATCAGATATGTCCAAGTGATATTTCATGAAATACTTACTGTGTTTTGAAGAGCAGAATGATTAGATAATGCTCGGTTATTGTGCAATTTATTATTAATGTATTATTATTATTACATTTCTCTATAATACTAATACAAATGGCTTTCCTACATTTCATAAATGTATCAGTAGACATGTAGTTAATATATGATACGTTCAAAATTCAGCCCATATCACTGCATCCCTAGTCAGGAATTCTAGGAACAAATGAAATGGTCTATTAAAAAAATGAATTTGATGTGGCATACCAAATTTCATACTTTAACACCTCCAAGATAACTGTGCTCTGATTATGCTACGCACAAGTAGACTTCATAAATGAAGGAAACAAGTAAAATCTACAGCATGTTGGTGTGATCCCCCTCTGCAACAAGCATTTAAGCATGCAGTGTTGGAGAGAATGTACAAAATGCACATGCAAAACACACACTCTCTCCCACTATATACACAGTGTATGTATGTATATATACACATATATATTTATAAACACGTCACAATACAAAACATCAAAAACAACAATAACATTGTGGAAATATTTTTTATATAATACTACATAAGTCAAACTGTGTCACAGGCCTGTGCTGTATATTTAGTTTTTCGACCTTGATTTCATCAACGTACAACTTTTCAGGTCTGTCTCAAACACAGCAGAGATGTAGTGAAGCTAGATACTCTGTAGTGTTGCCAAGTGGGAGAAAAGCATATAGGAACTCCTCACCTTGTGCCCTCAAATCTCCCGCTTCTCTCAAGCTCGGTTGAGACTCTATGTTGTTTGATTAGAAAACACAAAGGAAGAAGACAGGAAGGATAGAACATTTAGCCAAGTTAGGAAGCACTGGTTAGGGCAGGAAAAAAAGAAAACTAGAAAAATAAGGGAATGAGATGAGAGAGAGAGAGAGATACAGAGAACAAGGCAGCAAACTAAAATGTAAAAGCAGTCTTGTAGCCGGTTCATGGCAGGTTGTGTGAAGTGCTTGTAGACAAATAAATCGAAAAAAGTGAATGATGGGGTCATCATTCACTTCAGAGTCATCATAGCTGCCATGCTTTTGTCATGACATTCACAGGGAGAGTGACTGCTCTAAAGTGATTGGAGGATCCAGTATCTGCTGTATATTTAACATATACAGATTTAGAGGTGGGCCATGGTTGTACATAGATTGTGCTCTGCACATGCGGATCATCTGTGGGAGAGCGTGTATATTCTACTGAAATCTAAAAAAATAAACTGCCCTTACATACAAACCCTTTCTCTCACACACACTCAGTCTAAGTGTGTATTTAACACATAACGACACACACTCACAAACACTCTTCTATCCACTAAAGACATACTGTGTCGTTATGTGTACAGTTTAATAAGCCCTTACTAGACAATCTCCATCTGCGTATTCTTATAACTCCCTATAGCCACTGCTCCTGAATCTGCAAGAAAAGACGGAGTTTAATGATACCAAAACGTATAAAAAAAAGAAGAAAGAAATGCAATTCAAAGGCAGAGGAAGAGAAGCCTTTGCAGAGCCACGTGTTGCCAGAAGGTGAGGGATGAGGAAGAGTATGGCTCAGGAGGAGGCAGAGAGTAGAGGAGAATAGCACAGACTTACTAAGAGTCTTTGGCGCAGGGTTGGAGGGGGCTGACAGGGTGGGGGGACCAGAGGGGGCCCCCGGCCCTGATTTGACGGCGGACTGCCGCTTGTTCGGGTCAAAAGTGACCCTGATGATGGAGAGACATGAAAAGATAAGGGAAGAAGAAGTAAAAGAAGAGAAAGAAAAGCAGAAAAAGGGAAAGACAGAAAGGTAAAAGAAGGGCAGGTTGACACAGAGTAGAATCAGCCAAGAGGAACATTTTGTAGATTATAGAGATTACAGAGTGAGTACTGGTCAGAGCTACATTTCAGAAAGGGGAGAGAAGAAGAGCAGGGAGACAGTGCTAAAGAAATCATATTCACTGAAACTACCACAAACTGCCTTTGTGTGCAGGTTCTTCTTAAAATGTGCCATCACAGTGCTGCAGCTGACTACAATACTAGCACACCTCCAAAAATGAGAATATAGTTAAGTTTGTGTTCATAATTTAATTCAAAAGGAAAACCATCATATTTTATATTCATTACACATTAAGTGATATTTTAAGCTGTTTTTGTTTTGCTGATAAGAAATCCAGAAACTTAAAAAAAATTATAATTTGGAGTACATTACTATTCAAGCAAGATCAACAGTAAAACAGAAAAAGTCTTAAAATGGCACTTTATGTGTAATGAATATAAACCGCCACAGTTTACCTTTTTGAATTAAATGATAAACAATTTATTTAACTTTTTGCGCAATATTCTAATTTTTGGAGATGCATCTAGTATATGCAACAATGTAGTATTAGAGAAAGTATGTTGCTAACCTATTTGAAAAAAGGTCCTATCTATTTTTTGTTGGCCATAAAAACAATGACATAATAAAAACAATCAAAGGCTGCATGAAAGGTGAAAAAGAAAGATGAATATGGGAGGAAAAAAAGAAAAATGACACAAATGTCCCAGAGCCTCAGATGATGTCTTCTGTGCATCTACCACTAGATGGAAGTAGACTGAATACACTCCAAAGCCATATAGACTGCCTTCTACCACAGTGGACATAAGCTCCATCAACAAAGCCATTTTTCACAAGGATTTCCACACTTCCTACACTCATTCCTGTCTGAATGGTCATCAGAAAAGCTAAGTCAACCTGATATCAATTTTATCTTTCAGATATGATCACTAAAATTGCCTTGAATTACATGAACTCACTGGTCAATCACAACCATTTTGTGTACGTTTTTATTAAGTCTGTCTGCTGCTACAAAGATGAAAAGCCTGGTACATGTGTTAAAACGTTTTACCTGTGGTTAAATTCAATTTGCATTATTTTAACACTAAATTTATTAAATGACTTGACTGAAAATTGACGTGTTGCATGATATGTTCACTTGAAAACTGCCATTTGTAAAAGAGATTGTAGAAAACTGAAACTATTTAAGCTCAAGAAAGTGCAAGATCATTAGGTCTCTAAAAACCCATTAGCCCGTCAAGCTGATAAACTTGATTAGTTGCACAGAGCAGCACACTCATTTTGCCTAGTGACAGCATGCAGATAAAGCTTTAAGGCATGCTAAATCGAACCCACAAGATAAATCACAGCAATCAAAGAAAACCACTAATCACTAAGTGTTAGTATTCAAACTCTTTTTAGTTGATTAATTACCCTGATAGACTTCAATTCCTACCTTTTTGAAAACCTGAATGACATGTTTCTACAATACAAAAAAATGAGAAAAAATAAAAAGGTGGAGAGATTACAGAGACGGATGTTATGACAAAACCATATGCTATTTCACTTATTTTAAATTAGTAAAAATATTTACATTGATTTTCCTGTGCTAATAATCTCCATCATGTACAGTGCCACATCAAAGGATTAGAAAATAATGAAAAAGTTCACTGTTTGTAATTTCATTCAAATAAACTCATTTTATATTTAATACATGCAAAGTGACATTTCAAGCCTTTTTTGTTTTATTGTTTTTCCAATTTGAATAGCAATTTACTAATAATGAGAGATTCTGGATTTTTGAATTTCATAATCTACAAGCCATACTGATCAACATTAAAACAAAAACGTTTTGAAATGTCACTTTACATGTATTGAATATAAACTTTGACAATTTTCTTTTTTTTAATTAAATTATGAACACAAATGATATTTTTCACAGTGTGATTTTTGGAGACGCACTAATATTGACTGTAAATAGTTGATTGAATATCTTACAGAAACAAAAAGATTTTTTAATTGCTTGAAATTGTAAAGTTTTAATGACTGTGGGAAGATGGTAATGTAGTGAGATTGTGTGTGGGGGTGTTTACCTGCGTGTGAGTTTGGAGGTGAGCTTAGTGAGCAGATTGTTGGCATTGCCACGACTACGGGGCTGCGTGGGTGAGGCTGGAGGGCCATTGTATGTTGCTGTGCGACGGTCTCTTGACTGCCCATGGAAGGTACTGCGGTTTGCAGTGCCTCGTGGGAAGCGTAGTTTATCAGATGTGGCAGCATTGCTGATGCTGTGAGTGGAGGCACCAGGGTTCCGCTGGTCCGGAGACAAAGACGCACTGCACAAATACGGGGGATGAGGTGAAGAGAAGACAGTGTGAGTCACGCATGCCTTCTTCTGCTGTCATCTACTTGCTACTTTATGTCACAGAACTTGCAAAGACATGTATATTTAAAGAAGTCTTATATAATATTACACAATACTTCTGGCCAGATAGTCTACAGCAGAATATTGAATCCTAAAGCTACCTGTTCTCTTTCCCATTGGGAATAACCGAGAGGCGTTCTGTGTTGTTCCTATCACTGCACACGTATGTGTTTCTCCGGGACATTCCTCCAGATCCAGAGTTATTCTAAGAAACATCAAAACACATCTTTGCTCAAGAGCAAGTCAGACTACATAATATATCACTTAAGCTGCATTAAGGTAGTGCCAGGGGTGTAACCAGAAAACTTATGTCATGGCTAGCATGCTAACTCATGTTTAGTGTATCACATTATGATGCTATAAAAGCAAAGTTTTCTTTTTAAATTTTTTCCAGCATTTATTTTGATAAGAAATGCATTGAATTAAGACACCAATATTCTCTATGAATCAAATTAACATTTTTAATTGATAAACCTTTACTAAGCAACATGTCAACAATGCAACATGACTGGGAAGAAGGGTGGACAGTGTGGTGTAAACACTCACATTGGGAGTGACAGAACTGCCTGTCTTGCGGTCAGGTATGTCTGCTTTGTTGGGGTTGTTGGCATTGCCTAATATTGGGCTTGGGGGACTGTGTGACGAAGCCTTACGGCCTGCCACTCCTCCATCCTGTTTGACGTCACCATCGGCTGAGCTTGGAACAGCCTTCTTAACATTACCTAGCCCCGAGTTAGCTACAACACCCACTTTGAGAGAAACAGGAGAGAGGAAATTATGAAAAACATATTAAAGTTCATTTTGGTTTAATTTTGTAATACACATATATATATATATATAT
>BRDA01000099.1:8276-51748 GCA_036984385.1 Crenuchus spilurus | reverse complement strand
AAACGAAATAGGCCTTTGTGTGATGCCATATTTATACCCCAGGGAAACAGGAAATTATTAATTACTAATTAAAGGTTCCTAGATACTTTGATCCATTCTATAAACTACAGTAGAAATAACAAAAATGGTTCAAATACATTTATTTCCAAGAAATTGTTAAGGGTGGCAATAATTGTGGAACAGGTCATTTTATGGAAAATAATTATTTCTTAGTCAGGATTTTTTCTTTATTTCTTTTTTTCACTTGAGTTGAAGGTTGCTTTTTACTAAACTTTTTCAGAATGAGATTATACTTCTGCAATAAAAACCTTATTTATTTTAAGGCTTTGAACACATTTTAACTAAGGGTGCCAATAATTATGGAGGACACTGTAGATGTTAAATAATATGCCTGACATAAATAATGCTGATGATAAGAGTGGCTCAGACACAGAGTTTTAAACATTGTTAAATACATGTATTTTCAATGTGCAATATTTATTAAAATACTGTGATACTTATACAGCATTATCTACAGTATATTAATCCACCAATGAGCAATATCCCATGTCCAACAGTCATGTACATTTAGTTGTAAATATTCTTCAGAGTTTCTGATGAGTGATTACTTATGTTTATAGTATTTACAAAGAGTCTCTAACACCATTGGACACTTTGCTCTAACACTTTGAATTTCACTGTGGGACAAATGAAGGATTATCTTATCTTATCTAGTCTACTGTCTTCTCTGTTAGAAATACCTACCGTGTTGGTCCACCTTGTACATGTAAAAGTCAGAGACAGTTGCTGTTGCTGCACACTCTGTGTTGGTCCTCTAGTCCTTCAGTGATGATCACAGGACACTATTAGCTGGATACTTTTGTTTGGTGCACTATTTTCACTCCAGCAGTGACACTGAGGTCCTTAAAACATCAGCAGCTGTGCTGTGTCTAATCATCAGTGTCACTGCAGTGCTGCGAATGAGACACCACCCAAATAATACCAGATATGTGATGGTCCCGTGGAAGTCCTGATTACTGAAGAACAGAGTGTTCAATGTATACAGAGAAACAGATGGACTACAGTCTGTAATTGTAGAACTACAAAGTGCACCTGTATGGTCAGTGGAGCTAAAATGGACAATGAGTGTAAATACGAGGACATACATTAACTATTGCTTTTGATCATCTAAATATTTAAATGAATAGTAACTGTACATTATAAAAGCTATATTGAAGTTCTATGTAGAAAGTTGTTTAATTTCACTTAGAAAGTCAACAATTCATGTAATTTGATAAAAGTGCACCAGTCTTTGCATATGACTGTGTAAGAGAGTGTCAACAAAATAAAAAATGTGCATTCATGTGGCTCCATTTCTACCATTTGTTAAGGACCCCAAAATCACTAAGGCTGTGTTCAGATTTGTCGGCTTTGGTATAATTATTCCCTGAGCAAATCTGTCTTGATTCATTTCTAAATGAACTGTTGTTCATTGTGTATGAACACAGTACAAACCAAAGACATCCTTCAATTAATGTTTTTCAGTATACAAATGAACCAAACTGTAATAGTGAATCCTTTAAACTGAAACTTCTCTCCTCTACATGTTACGCCTTGGACACATCATTCGCCAACATGGACTTCAATTTCACTGTTATGTCTGACACACAAATTTATTTATCCACCATCACCTCTGCCACTATTTCTACCCTCACAAACTGTCTCACTGCAATACAGTCCTGGATGACTAATAACTTTCAATAACTCTCAAACTAAATTGTAATAAATCTGAGATTATTGTAATTGGTCCCAAATCTCTCCTCTCCTCTGCTCAGGATTTCTCCCTCTTCATTGATGGATGCAAAGTTAGCCCCTCCCCTTGGATCAGGAACCTTGGTTTCATTTTAGATCCCACCCTTTCATTTCAACCACACATCCGACATCTTACTAAAGCAGCCTTCTTCCACCTTCGTAATATTGCCCGTCTTCGCACCACCTTTTCCATGCCTGCTGCTGAAACTCTAATTCATGCCTTCATTTCCTCTAGACTTGACTGCGGTAACTCTCTTCTTTATGGTATTCCCTCTACTCACCTTCAAAAATTGCAATATGTACAGAACTTGGCTGCCCGGTTACTTACTTGCACCTGCTCTAGAGAGTACATCACTTCAAAAGCTTCATTGGCTTCCTGTGCATCAACGAATCCATTACAAAATCCTTTTTATTCCTTTTAATCCTTATTATTATTATTATTATTATTATTAATATGGTCATTGTGTCAGCGTCTTAGCCATTCTGGATTTGTTTCTTGTTGTGTCTCATTGATGATGTTCAAAACAAACTAAATCACATCACAATAAAGTTAAGACATACAGTGATACCACCTGAAAATAGGTACGAAAACATATATTGTCCAAAAACCTGAGAATAGGTGTAGAAAACAAAGGCTGCTTGCTGGCCGACACTGGCACACTATTAAACAGAACATTGAACCTGTACGAGTGATATTAAATGTTCATTTATCCATTTCATTAGTCTTTTGTATTTATTTTTGACTATAGTTCTTCATGGTAACACTTTCTATGAAGCCTACATTTATAAGTCATTATAAATGTGTTTATAACTCTTTATAACTTGGTAGTAATGCTTTGCAAGCATACTTATAAAATCTTATAATCCATCATGAGCCTCTCATTATATATTATAACTCAGGGTTTGATGACTTATAAACATGTTATAACATTAATGTTATTATTCATTATAAGCAAATAATGATCTGTGCCGTTATAAAGGCCTTATTACAATTATAAAGCATTATGAACATTCAAAATATTATCACAGAGTGCTTCAATAAAGTGATTGACAAAGTTTTATATAAGAAAATACAGCAGTGCACATGAGTGTGCCTGAAAATGTGTCACAATTGAACTGAACTGAAGTACATGTGAGTGCTTGGACAGAGTGAAATTATTCTTCTCAAAGTACAAAATAATTGTATCCTTTAGTCTGTTTTCTATGAAACTGAAGAACTGAAGTTTTAAAATCTCAACAATCAGGGTTCCCACAGGGTCTTAAAATGTCTAAAATTAAAAACTTTAAATTTAAGGCCTTACAAAGTCTTAAAAACAGTCAGATATCCTTCCAAGGTCTTAAATTAAATTAAACTTTTTACTTTTAATTACAGAGAAGTGTAGTCTAATCGGAAGATAGTTTGGCTAACTTCTGCTAACTTTCTGGGGGGGGGGGGGCTACCGTTGTGGGCCGTTGTCATTAAACTACTAATCCCAAGATAACTGCATGATAACGCCCGTGAATACACTGTTGGCAACCTTTGTTGCTGTATTTGGTGAGTCTTCAGACTTTTTTCCTAAAAAAAAAAAACCACTAGCGAAAAATCTATCAACTTTGTTATTGGATATGGCTTAATGTTTGTGCCACAATTCTGAGCGGGCGCACAGATGTGTTGACCAAGCAATAACCTTGATACTGAGATTGGTGATTAAAAAAAGAAGAACTCGGACATATGTACAGTGAGGTTGTATTTAGACATGCTACTGTTGTGTTGATAAGGTTACCTGTGCTGAGAATGTAACTATCTGTTCTAATATTGAATGAAATTAATTACTTTCAATAACTGAATCAGTAAAAATAAAATGCTTTGAGAATATTTGGGATCATTAGAACGTTTCTGGCAATTTGTCATGTTAGTCTTAAATTTAACTGAGAATGGTCTTAAAAGGTCTTAATAAAGTCTTAATTTGAACTCAGCAAAACCTGCAAGAACCCGGAATAATGTGTCTTTTATAATCAGTTTTTTCACCTTGTTTTACAACAGTAATGTTTATAGTACCTTATAATTCATTTATAACAATAATGTTAAACATCACTTTACTCGAAGCACTCATTTATGGCATTATAAACATTTATTATGTGTTTATTATTGCTAATATGTATTTTAGGTGCTTTATAATTACTCACAGGTTACATTCAACCTAAATTCATGCATTATAATGAAAAGGTGTATTAAATGTATAGTGTAAGTTGTGTTACTATGTGATTATCACAAAGTATCTATAGTTTATTATAGGAGTTTTATGATGCATTATTTGACTTTAGAAGTGTGCTTACAAAGCTTTATCACAAAGCTACAAAGAGTGATAACCACATTTGTAATGGCTTATAAATACAGGTTTCATAAGTCCTTTATAACTGCTCAGGTCATTGTCTGTTTATAAAGCATTACAATGATTGAAAACGCTTATAATGAGTAAAAAACTGTCAATCACTTTACTTGAAGCACTTTGCGATGACATTTTGAATGTTCATAATGCTTTATAATTGTAATAAGGCCTTTATAACAGTGCAGAACATTATTTGCTTAAAATGCATTATAATGAATTATAACATTAATGTTATAACATGTGTATAAGTCATCAAACCCCGAGCTATAATATATAATTAGAATCTCATGATGCATTATTAAAGTTTATAACTATACTTAAAAAGCATTATTACCAAGTTATAAAGAGTTATAAACACATTTATAATGACTTATAAATGTAGGCTTCATAGAAATTGTTATTTTTCTTAATATTTTGGAGTGTCTGGAATAAATTAATTCTATTTACATTATTTAATGTGGGAAATATTGCTTCAGTTATTGCTTGGTTCGGTTATCGTCAGACACTTTACAATGAATTATGATGAAAAATAAGGTTCCACTATATATAGAGATAGACATATACAGTCTACAACAATACAGATTGCTGAAACTATCAGAGCTAAGACAACTAAAGATATCAGAGCTAACTGACATTTAGATTTATCTAAACCCTACTCACTACAATGCAGTTGAGTAAATAATATATTCCTTTCCCCGAGGAATACTTGAGTAGAAGTATTTGAAATGCACTGAAAAAGCATAAAAGACTTGAGACCGTGCAGCTTGTAAATGTAACTACAGATCTTTACTAATCTTTCCTGTAAGGACTCTAAAAGCAGTGCAGGACAAAGATCATCATTATGTGACAGGGAAAGTATGGCTTTAAACACTCTCTGTAGTTATTAAAGTCTAAGGAGTAATGACACTGTTGAGAAACTGCTTTTCTGTGTTTTTAAAAAACTCCAGACTTTCATTTTCACGGCCAGTTGAACGTCAGTTGTAGCCTTGTGGTATAAACAAATAGTCCAGCGCACAGAATAGCAATCAGAGGCAAGAGAAACTCCTAAACAAGGCATCACACATACAAATGTGATTTTCCAAATGTAACTTTCTACATTCTGAATTGCAGTGGATGCTGAATAAAGTGTCTCACATCACATATACCATCGTTTTGCTTGACTCTCTAAAAACATCCCTCTCAAGGAAAATAATGTGTTAGTGTAGGTTAAGTGTCAAAAGTTCTTAGCTTTTTTCATCCCCCAGCTAATATTTTTCACCTCACCATATATATATAGTGGTTGTTTGTTCCTTTTCAATTGCAGTCGATTTCTCAGTCAATTTGGTACATTTCTCACATTGGCATCCCAACAAGTGCATTTCTCAAAACACTTTTTTTCACATCACTCAAAACACTGCTCAGAATTCTTTGTCTTTGCCTCAAAAGCAAATATTTATGCCAATCAACTTGTCAGTGCCATCAGAATGTCTTGTCTGTGTGTCATTGCCTATGAACAATGCAGTCAAAATACTTAGTCATGTGGTCATTGCAACAGTGTACACTGTAAGTATATTCTGATGGCAACTAGATAAGCTTTTGATTACAAGAACACAGCACATTCTGTGGCATCAATTGAAACAGTACATATTACACACAAAATACAAACTGACACAGAACACTGAGTTACAAATGACTTTAAGTGGGAGACAGACAGCAAGAAATTGGAAAAAAGTATCTTCCATTGCAATGCAACATTGACGAAATCTCCTGGAGTATCTAATCCAGCCTCTGCAGGCATCTGCTGTTTCTTCACAAGTTGCATCCATGGCAGTCAGCAGGATCATCTGGGTGTGCGGCTGGTGGAAACAACTCCTCATTTGGGTTCAGGGATGGGGAATAGGGTAGGAGGAATTCCATCAGCATTCTATGATAAATGACAAACCATTGCCTGATGGTGTTAGATTGGTGAAAACTCACATTATCCCAAATAACCACACATTTGGTCAAATCCTCTTGCATCACACCTCTCTCATTATCAGGGCTGAAATTCCTGTGTGTGGTTCTTTTGATTCCAGCTCCATGACTCACAGCAGCACAAAAGAAGTAATGAAGCACTGTGCATATAATGTTCATTTGGGGTTTTTACCTCTACATACGGGTAACATAGCTCTTTTACCATGTCACCCTGTTTCTTGCTCATCAGGAACCCGTCAATGGTGGAGATGCTTACAGATTGAATATTTTGAAAAAACAAAAACATTGTTGTCCTGTATAATGGCTGGATCTCCTTCAGCCTTATGGCATTATTTGCTATGACCATAGCACATACAGCTTCCTCTTGTTGAGGTCTGAAACTGGGACCTCTGCCATCCAAGCTAGTCTTGAGGTCCTAGCATTCTCGTTGCCATGGTAATCATCATTTGCTGGTTATCAGTGTTGCCAAGTCCGCTTATTATAAGCGAATTTGGGCTTGTTTTTTTCTGAAGTCACTTGCAAATCTCGTGAGTGGTGGGTTGCGTTTTTTAAGCTTGTTTTTGAATGTGAAGTTGCTTATTTGGGCTTAACTTTCTTACGAGTGAAACTCTTTGATTATCTCCCAGCTCCCCATAACAAAGCAAAAGATGAGAAGCACAAAAAATGTGCACAGAGGCTAACAAACATGGGTTTCAGTGCCCCAAAACACAATGACACCAAACAAAGAAATGAACTAAAAATAGTCCCCTACATAACTTGCCAATGTTTATATTAAAAGTGTTTAGCATAATTTTGTTGTTTATGTATAATGTCCTAATAAATGTTTACCTTTATACTGTTTAAAAGCGGCATCTGTTTTACCGAATGTGGTGGGTTGCCAGTTGGGCTTATTTTGGGCTTGTTTTCATAGAGCTGGTTGCTGGTTTCTTTCACAAAATATGGCAACACTGCTAGTTACTCTTCTGTTTAAATTTGTGATGATGTTCGAAGGCAAAGAATTGGGTGATAATTTTATGCTATGTGCTTTTAACAGTTTATAAATATTTAATAATATGTAATAATGTATTATTTTATTAATGATAAATATAAATTTTATTATGTTATTATTAATAACACTTAAGTTATATAGTTACATAGTATATTATAATCATATCATAATTTGTAAATAATGTATTAATATTTATTAATAATAATTTAATTTATGTTCCAACACCCCCTCAAACCCCCCGAATCAAACCAGTCGTGTTCCCCCTTAAATCTCTTAAATCTCTTTACATGCATATGTATGTTTAAATGTGTTTTTGAAGGCTATTTTTCAAAAATAAATTTGTTTGGTTTGTATTCTATAAAAGTGTGTCCCGACATAATGACCATGAGAAAATGTGGGTCCCGGGCTGAGAACAGTTGAGAACCCCTGCTTTATGGTATAAAAATGCAAAAATACGAAACATAAAATTTAATAACATTTCAGAATTTATGTCAATGTGCAGCATTACAGCAAAGTGCACATTTCTGAATTATGTACCTGTTTTCTCTATAAAATGTTTGAACAATTGAAGACACAGTTATACATCCAATATTCAGCTTCAGCCATTGCAAGACCATGATTTAAAACTTTTTTTCCCTTTTTTTCCATCTGCTACAAACTTATGGGCATGAACTCTCCTACCCCTTCCTTTGTCTTGTCCCTTCAGCCTTCCACCACATATCTTATCTGTCTTCTTGGCTGTTCACTCTGTACATGGCCTTGTCTTTCCATTGTGAGACTTTGTGACACTGCAATGTTTTGTATCTATGTATGTTTCATTTGAAGGTTCATGAGAAACACCTCTGTGGTTGAGATCTGTTTGACCATTGTTTACTCTAAACCATCACAAATTACTCTTCCTTACTGAAAGCCAAGATTCACCTGAGAACAATTTAACCAATAAATTACCAAAAAATTACCAAAAAATGTTTAATAGAAATGTACAATGTATGCCAGAAAGATTATGAAAACCTGTACAGCATTTTTGCATGTAATGACCAAGGCAATGAACCAAAACCTAAATGTTTTGCCTCCCACCTGTGAAGCATGGTGGTGGAAGATTCATGTTGAGATGTTTCTCTGCAGCAGGCCCTAGAAGGCTTATGATGGTTAATTGAAAGCAGCAAAATATAGAGAATTCCTGGAGGAAACCTTAGGAAGAGATGTCATGGCATTAACTGTATTAAGTGGCGAAATGTATCCATATGTACTCATTCCCATTCCAACTGCATCAGAGTTGTTGCTCCCCTCTGACATTAGTGCCCTGCTTGGCACCACTGTAATGCCATTGGGTGGCACTCAATGTATGAGACGTTCATTCTCAGTACACCTTCACTACAGCAGCTCTAGAACATCTCACAAAGCTAGCAGTTTTGGAGATGCTACCACCCTTCACTTGACACCCTATCATGCCCTTTTGGGGATGTCACATTGTCACATCAGGTACATCATGTCCTTTTCCCCTGATGATTGTTTTGCCTAACTACTCCCCGGGTGCCACAGCTGTCCACAACTCTGGACATGTGTGCACTCACTAGTGTATGTGCAGTATGTGTATGTTCACTACATATATAAAGGCTGAGGTATATAAAGGGCATGTATGTTTCACACTGATGAAAAAGTATATTCTTCTTCTTTTCAACACCTAAAATATCCAGACAAGAGCAGCTCACAAAATGAAGGGCTAGAGGATGGCAAACATTCACTGTGAATGTGTAAAATCCCAGTCAACACTTCTCTGTCTGAAACACTTGTATGTCTGCATTGTTGTCTAATTACAACATGTGGTATAAACAATGTGAAACCACACATAAAAGTGTATATATCAGCCAAAGCAAATAAAAGCCTCTAAAACAATGTATGGTGAGTAAAACAGGTCATTTTCCAAATTTTACTGTCCACATGCTATGTCTACTGGAAATAGCCATACTGTCACAGTCCTAAATTACAGTTAGATTTGCAGTGAATTGTGACTAAAGTGTCTCACATCTCACACACACATCATTTTTAGGCAGGTCTCTTGTTCTTGGTGCTGAGATGGTTGTTGGAGCCTCAGGTGGTACATCATCTAGTGGTTCCTTGGTGCCAATGTTCCAACAGGTACAATACTGCACCACATGTGAAACCATGCGGTCTCAGATTTGTTTGTGGTGTGTATAAGCTATTGTTATTACATTTTTTGCCTTTTAGGCTGTTTTTTCCATCTGGTCTTGACCAGAGGAAGATGGGTTCCCCATTTTAGTCTTGCTTCCTCTCAAGGTTTCTTCCTCTTAGGGAGTTTTTCTTCGCCAGTGATGCCTTTGGCTTGCTCAAAGGGGGGCTTGTACAGGGATGTCTGTAATAGAGACACGTTGTACACTTTCATCAGGAGTGGAAATTAACAGCCACAACATACATACCACTCACAGATGATAATATGATAGATAAGATGATCATTATCTCAACAATAGTGCAAGTAAAGGTCTGAGATATCAGATGGTAAGAGAACAGTCAATTCTTGTAAACAATTTGCTGTCTGCTGCAGAAAAATATCTAAGCATGTATAGGGCATGCTGGAACAAGAAGTTCTTGGCAGATGCATCTCAGAACTTAATTAGATGGCAATTAATAACTTTTATTATCTTGGAGTGCTCAAGTCATTTGGCTCTAATGGTGGGTCTGCCCACGCATGTCATCATGGCCACCAAGTTGAAAAATAAATAATAGAAACATCAAAATTGTCTTTTTGTTTCTATTGTCATCACGTCTAATGGTCAGCAATGCTTTTTTATGATGGGTTGATATCAAATCCTAAAGGATCATGATGGTGTAATGGTTGGCTGAAAATGGATGTAGTGGTTTTCTAATGGAATCTAAATGTGTTCTACAGGACACATAACCATCTAACCATAATTCCCATTAAAGTTCTTTATATGGAAGCCACATGAAAGCCCTCACACCATTGTCATGCTGTAACATCAGTGTTCTGTGTTGTACATTCTGGGGTATTATGCCCCCTGTTGGGCTGGAGACTCATGTGAGCATTTTGAAGATTTTTTTTCATTCTTGTGAATATTTTCTGAAATATCTGGATACTTATGGATAAGGAATTAAAACTGTTCAAAGTAATAAAATAAAAATAAAAGCTGACTGGCAGCATGACTATGCTGGAATATTATGTGATGTGTAAATAATAACAGCAAGATATAATAGAAATAAATTATAAAGAATAAAAATAAAGAATAAATGATCCTCCTTTGCCCCATTTGTGGCTCAAAACTTTGAATTGGATTGGAGTCAAGAGGTCCTGTTCTGGTCCATATAATAAAAAAGGTTGAATAGACTTGTAGGCACATATTTGTATGAGCATGTGCGCTGTGGTCAGGAAGACAGGCTATTCCTTTCTGGGAAGGAGTTTATTATGTATGCGTTACTGGAAGAGAGCTGGAATAAGAAGAAACTGGAACTTTGTTCCTGAGCCAAAACAAGCTGAAAGCAGCAGGAGATATTTCTGCAGACATAAGCTCACTGGGAGTGGCTTACATATACTGTATTTGAAACCTCATACAAGCATTTAAATCAGATTACAAATGAATTACCTTTTGACCCCTCCTATGTGATAAATATGCTTCAGGTCTACAGTCCAGAAAACCACCAAAGTCATCTGTTAATTCAGTGAAACACAATACAATAGAGTGGCAGTTTCTTACTACCTCAATTATCAGTATCAGGAAAACTTCTACAGTTTAACCTCAGTTTTTATCATTAATCTGGTCTAAAGTGCTTGATGGTAACAAAAACATACCATAACTGAAGCAGTATTTCTAGTATGTTCCAGACACTCCAAAATATTAACAAAAAATAAATTTTATATAGAAAAATTATAGTTTTACATACAGAATACAATGAGAAATAAATACAAAAACTAATGAAATTGATAAATGAACATCAATAGAGGCTGTTATTTCTGCAAAAAATATTGATGTATGTTTTTTCTGTTGGGGTGCCTAATTTTGTATAAATAATTACTGCAAACTTTCTGTAAATCCTATAAACTTCATTTCACGTCTCAATAATCACTGTGCTCATCTGCTATATGATATATTTATCTGAAATTGCTGATCTGAACAACCAATGATTTATAAAGGAAAATCAATTAGGGGGTGCCCAAACTTTTTCTTACCACTGTATATACTCTTTTATACTCTATATGCTCTGAGTGCTTTCACAAGTTGTGGATGAGCTGGAGGTAGAAGAGATCCATCAGGATTATCAGGTAATATCTTCATTTATTTTAATCTTTCATTAGTTACTACAGTTTTCCTACTTTTTGTAGAAGACCTATACCTGCTGACTAAAGTGCTTGTTTGAATAGTAGGCCTAATGAAGATGAAGAGAGGAACATTTATCATTTGTGTCAGTTATACAGATTTAAAGATGTCAGTGTAGAAACAAGAGTATTCTTTTGTTCTGGACGGCAAAGTCTCAGCCACCAAAAAAAGTTATATACAGTATATGTGTATAAAAAGTTTGTAAATGTTTATGTATATAATGTGTGTGTGTGTGTGTATAGTCTATATTTAAGGTCTTTGTAATGTTTACTTACTGTGTGTGTTTTCTTATTGTTTGTGTAAGTGCCATTTGGATTGCTGCTCAATTTCATTGCATGTATTCGTTGCAATGACAATAAAGGCATCTTATCTTATATATAATACACAGCAACCCCCCCCAAGAAAATCTGAAAACTTGAGAGCTCTGCATTTCAGTGTACAGTAATCAACAGTTTCTCGACTCTGCAACTATTTCTCTTTGAAGACAAAATTTATTTATGACAACAAAAGATTAAGATGAACCAATGTGATTTTCAACACAACAGAACTTGACTTCCACATTTAACCAATTCGTGCAGTGAAACACACACACAAACACACTAGGCTACAAGAATTTGTGCCCGAAGCGGAAGGCAGCCTTTATCCACCAGTGCCCAGGGAGCAGTTAGGGGGTTAGGTGCCTTGCTCAAGAGCACTTCAGTCATGTCCTGTTTGGGGATCGAACCAGCAACCTTCTGGTCACAAGACCAGATCTTTACCACTAGGCCATAAATGAGACCAAAATGAGACATGAGATATTTCTGGGCCAGATAAACATTAAAACAATCATTCACAGAATTAGAATTAAGAAGACTCATAATCCTGGATGAGAAATGACTGAGCACATACTGAGATATATGAGTGATATCATCTGAGATTTTACTGAGATCTGTACAACAACTCAAGAGGAGACTTGTGAAATGTTTTTTTCTAAGGGGAGAAATCTAAAGAGCACATTTAAGATTTAGACTCTCATTTTTGATTGTGTCTGATCACATTGCTGTCTACAAGATACTAGTAAGATGTTAAGGTCATTTTTAACATTTTTGTCCTGGAAATTCTGCTTTTGTTTAGACAAAATCGCACTGTATTACATAAGGAGCAGAAAAGAGCTTGACGTCTAAAGATCTTTTTTTCCACAGCTTGTCAGTTTTAGATTTGTCAAATCTTGGCGTAATAAAGGCTGACAATGAGCTTCTCTAATTCTCTGCAATAGTCATGCTGTGCCGACCTAATTGGAGCTCATTTAGACTAAATAGAGCTGCCTAACAAGGACCAGCTTTAGCTTCATAATAGTCAAATAACAGGTCAGGAAGAAAAGAAGCATTTAGCAGAGTAAACAGAGCATCCCTAAGCAGAGATTGCATTTAGACACAGTCCATTAAAGCTGAGACATGCCTGGCTTTGCTGGCTGAGACACATTAAAAGGGGATTAGACAGTGACACTGAAAGAATTTCTCTGAAATTGGTAAAATTACAGGGAAAGAACTGGTCCGGCCTACACAATTCTCAATACTAAGCACATGCAGCGTCATGTCTGCTGTATTTCAGTTGTTACAACTATTGGATGCCTATGAAGAGGTGCAATGGCAAAGCCTTTAATCATATAATAAGGAGTCAGCATGTAGAAGCCAGTTAAAGGATGGAAGGAGGGATGGAGGGCTCAGCTGGATTGTGACTGAAAAAGAAGAGAAGCGTGAGTCATTAATGGCTCAACTCATACAAGGAGTGGCTGTGAAGGCTCTGATTTGACTGACCCTCAGTCACTCACATGCTGCAGCTTTGCCAGCCATGTGTATTACATAACGAACTGCACAGCGAGCCAGAGCAGGGGCACAGATAGCATTTGCTTCCCCAGGCCCTATTTCCAAGAGGTCCAGTTTTTCCAGGAACCTATGTTCCCCAGCTCCATATAGGCTAGTACATTATAGGACCCTGAAAATGATGCTCCACAGCTTGGTAAATGTGACATGGACTACTGTGGGAACCAGAACTTCTTTACAGTCAGATTTGACCCAGAACATCACATATGTTCTCATTTTAAAATAACATGCTAAACATTTGGTTTTTTTTATGTTGAAATAGTTGTTTTGAAGCCTTTTTCAATAAAAATGCAGTAATAGATATTTTAACTTGAAATTGGTGCAATTTGATGCACAACCAAAGAAAGGGTTAATGTGTGTAAACATTATACTGAACTGGGGAACATATGACCCTTGAAATAATAGACCCTGGAAACATACAGTGGTGCTTAATTGAACGCATCAACTGAGAAAACTCAGCAGAAAGTGTAATAATCTGAACCAGTCGGAGCACAATGTGAGAAACCTGAAGTTAATGCCACCTTTGTTTCCTGTTCTTCTCATTGTTGTCTAGGAGAAAGTACTGAGATGTTAAGATGACCTTTTAGATTTTTCTTTATGAAAAGATGCCCTCAAGTAAACAATATACAAAGATAAAAGTAAAGTGTACAGATCTTCAGTGTAAGAACTGATTTCATACAAAACCCAAAAGCCAACACAGTGCTATGGCAACACACACAAACACATATACACATCCTCCCACACACAACACACTCTCAGTGAGATAACCATCAGCTAAGCTCTGTTTAAAAAACTGGTTCACTGAAAAATCACAGTTTCACCTTTTCTCCAAATGTAGACAAACAGGCAAGAAAGTTTGGTGTCTGACGTTTTGTTCCCTAGTGTGTGATTGTGAAATGCACAACAATACTGTTATTAATTAGTGCAACTTTAAAAAATAGAATATTGTAGAAAAGTTAATTTGTGTTCATTATTTAATAAAACAGCTGTCAATTTATATTCACTACTCATAAAGTGAGAAACCTATGAATAGTTTGAAAAGGGAAATGCTTTGCTTTTAATGTAAATCAATAGAACCAGTCATTGTGAAATTGACACACAGTGTAAAGAGCAAAAGGCATTTAAAAAAAACTGTAGATATATGTTCAAATATCTTCAAATATTCAAAAAATCTGAGATTCTCTGAGCTGTAAGTCATACTGATCAATATTAAAACAAAAAAGGCTTTATGTAAGTAAATTTACTTGTCTTGAATATAAAACATGACTGTTTACCTTTTTGAATTAATTTATGAACAACATGAACTTTTTCATGCTATTCTAATGTTTCATACTGCAGTGTATTGTACTATTCTTTTATTCTATTCTATTTTCTATTCTTCTTGCTTTCTTGTGTCCTGGAAGGTTTTTGTCCTCTAACTGATAGTCTGATCAGGAATTGTCACCTTCTATACAAACCTTTGATCCAACTTACGGTTTATGCACAGCAACAAGTTTTCTTCAGAAGAACAAATGGAGGGAAAGCTTTCACTCAAGCCACCATGTGCAATAAAACAGTAATCACCTAGTAACCACCTGGTAGACCATAGCAGTCCTGTAGCTACACCTTCAAAACCACTTCAAAGAACACAGCTACCATTTAGGCACACCTTAGCAACCACTCAGCACTATATTTTAGTAACCTGGGAGGCCAGAGCAACCTCCTAGTAATGCCAGAGAAACCCCCTGAGGATTACTGAGGCTGTGAACTCACTCTGCATTTCCTTATTTAGTTTTGCACTGAAATTAGTGCTGATATAACAGAAGTCTATGGCACTTTACAACACTTTGACATACTATTGTCAATATAACAAGTCCTATTTAAGATGGATTACGTTTACTAGAGAAGGTTCAGTAATGTAATTAGTAACGAATTGAACTGTCCAAGTTGTACGGGATTTATTTTGACAATGTTATCTCACAGTGAGACACATTCACAGATTTGGAGGATATGATGGACACAAACTATAACAGGTGACAAGTGTGTTACTTTTATTTTAAACAGCATATCAGTGGGTATGATGGTAATAAAACTGCTGAACTCACAAACACATTTTTAGATAAAGTGTCCTCCAAAGTAGCTACATTCTCAATGATCTGTTTTAATATATTTATAAAAAAAACTAAAAACAGAAATCACTGCCTAAACAGGTAATTTCACTACAATATATGAACAGCTCTGCTTTTAGTCTATCAGATAAATCACTTACTGAGTAGAAAATATGACTTCAGCTTTTAGGACTACTCACTGAACTTGCCTGCAAACCCTGGCACTCAAATGTGCACATTCACAGCTTCAGTGGTGTGGAGGGGGAGGTGTTGAGAGAGAGTGGATTATACCATTTATAAAGCAGTGGGAAAAGGTGATTGCTGTATTTTCCTTGTTAAAATGTTTTGTTTAAATCATATGAACTTTCTATGGATATGTTTTTCTACATTTTTTTATATCAGCTTAGTTGACTTGCTGTTGCCTCTCATGCTGTTGCAGCATGCTTTGGGGCTGATTTCCTGATTTGCAGGACAGAGGATGTAAGGACAAGAGTCCATGACCTCAAGCTGAAAAAATTTTGGGTGACGCAACAAGACAACAGAATGTGCATACAACTAATGAGAATATGTGCAAACAACTAAATAGGGTATGAAACAGAAGTTATGTGTTTGTAATGGTCAAGAGTCCTGGCCTTAACCCCATCCAGATGCTCTAGCATGACTGTACATCCAAGTACACCTGTTTGTGTGTTATTAGTTTAGTTAGATTGTCTATCATTTTGGTTAAAGAATGATCAGACCACATCTTATTAGTAATCAATGCAGAACTACAAGTAAATCCAAAAAATTCACTTTCTTTTTCCTCAGGCTGTAAGTGGCCTATAGGTTCAGTTTTCCAGAGCTCCAATAATTCAATGTCCACATCTCCTGCACCGTTGAGAGGATGACACCTGCATTTTTGGGTGGCCTTGGATCAAGAAAGTGTGGAACCACTGGGCTACTCAATGGAGCTGTCATGCCCCTTCACTGTGACTGCCCCACTCTTATGCTTGTGTTTTGCTTCCCCACGTACTGTCTCTTTGTCCCCACCCCTGTCTCATCATCATGTCTCATTAGTGGTTACACTCGTCTGTTTTACCTTACAGCCCTGTTTGTTAATCCTAGTTTGATTACATATGTTATATTAACCCCTCGTATTTGTCTTGTCCTTTGTTAGTAATTGATTGTTTGTGAATGTACTCTATGTTTGTACCACACTTGTCTAGATTTGTTTACATCAGTAAAGCTACATTTTGGACACCCACCCCTACATCCTTGGTCAACCCTGATCATCACAGGAGCCAAGCTGGGCTTAAATTACTGAAGTAAATGCATTTGTGTAGTCAATAAAATAAAGTGCTTCAGGACTTATTTTGATGTTTTTTTCTTCAAAGTCTTTCCTTCATTGTTTCTCTGTTAAAGCTAAATGTAGAATACAGGTTCACAATTTATGAAAATACTTTTTTGAGATGTTATTATACCAAATGTTGTTATTGTATTGATAGTCCCCCTACAAACCTGGTCATCTCTCTTTATAATGTTGATAAAATTGATCAAAGTGATGATTATGTATATAAAGAATTTTACTTGACTCTCTCAGCCAATCTGATTTGAGAACTGGAAGTACCTGTTTTATTACCTGAATTTGGAAATGCACCATGAGCCAGAGTGGGAGAGGCTCTGTTTGCCCTCCAGACTCAATTAATCAGTTCAATCAGTACAATCAGTACTTCTGACACTCATCCAGCAATAACTCAACTCAGATACTATGTATACTTGAACTCAAGTGGTGGCACCTGAGCAAACTGTGAGCAAAACATTTGTCACTTCAAGCTGTGACATATGCACTGATGTACTACATGGCAATCACTTGAAGAGCCGGTACAAAACAACCAAACAGGAAACAGGAAGAAGAACAGGAGGTGATGAAAGGTGACAAGCCTTAACAAACACTATGACAAAAACAGCTTATTACCAGTTAGGCCACATGACTGACATCTACAGACAGTGTGACATCAGTCAATGTCATGTATCATCATGACATCAGTCAACTACATGTCCATAATGCACCAGCACATAGCGGGTCATATGATGATAATCTGTATTTACTGGCCATTTGATCAGAAACCCCAAACATCCATCCATCCATCATCTTTACCACTTAATAAAGATCAGGGTCACAGTGAGTCCCCTACTCCTTAAACAAACTTGGGAATTCCACTATTTTAGCCAAAGTCAGAACAAGCCATCAATGGATCGCTGGGCACACACACACACTCACACCAGGGCAATTTAGAGTAGCCACATCTCTTGACCTCTGTGTTTTTGGACTGTAGGAGAACACCAGAGAAAACCAGGAGAAACTTTAAACTACTCCCAGACGGGCACTCAAAGTCAAGACCCCCATGCTGAGAGTCAAACATGCTAACCACCAAGCCATCATGCAATGAAACCCCCCCCTCCATAGAGAAGAGAGAAAAAAATCCTTAACATGTTAGTATTCTCCAGTGAGGTGAAATATAAACACTTTAGTTTAAGTTTCAGATATTTCTCTGGAGAAAAAGACCTCAGTAATAATAACAACACTCTAAAGACTTCTACAGTATCTGTATGAATTCAGCAATTTCTCATCCAGGACTGAAAGTCCTCTCAGTTTTGATACTGTGGATGACTATTATAATGATTATCTGGGTTTCTCATCTCTCCATTTTCCATCCATCCATCAATTCATTATCACACCCACTTAATCCTTATCAGGGTCGCAGTTAGTCCCCTACCCCCTCACTGGGCACAGGGCAGGACATTAGACTATTCAACTAAGCCCAGGACAGGGCATCTCTCCATTTTGTCTCATGCAATTTCTCCTAAGGAATTTACAAGAACCCCCATTAAGTCTTCTGAGAACTCATCAATCAACATTTCAGAGATAAATATTTCCTCTTGTTGCTTCAAATTGCTGTTGTACAAATTAGACAGTTTTTAACAAATTGGCCAGTCAATAATTGTAAGTTTAGAGGTTTAGCACAGATTTTGTGCAAGGCATTAGGAGACAAAAGAATAGATGATGGGATCCAAAGGATCATGGATGCACAAGAATAGGAGATAATCCATAAACAAGTGATCAAAAGTAAACCTATTAATCACTAGAATTGGAGATATTAATCCATAAACAACTTCAGTTAACACTATTAATTACTAGAAGCGTAGATATAGTGTCCCTCACTGGTTTCAAGAAACTCCTAAAATCCGATCTCTTCAAAGAGCACCTGCTGTAGTGATCCCAACTACTCCCCATGAGTACTGATATGCATTCGATATCGAAATGTTAATTATTTAACTTTAGTATTTTTTGCATTTGTTCTTTCCTACTGTTGTAAGTCGCTTTGGATAAAAGCATCCGCTAAATGCAATGTAATGTAATGTAATATCAGTCCATAAACAAGTTCAAATAACTTCAATAAACACTATTCATTACAAACCTTTGAGCAGTAGTATGTATTCTAATCACATGTTGTTTTCTAGACGTGACTGTTGATTCAACTCTGGTGGTATTCTAGTTTATGGGTATTTGAAATCTAAGCTATGCAAAAGATAATTTGTTACTTGAGTTGACAACAAAGCACTATGTTATTTTCATTACGAGCATCTGCTAAAGGCAATAAATGTAAATGTTTATTATAGTACAGACCATCAGTATATGCACAGGAAAGGGATGAATGGCTGTGTGTGGGGGGAGCACTGAGGTACTTTGGACTTCTTGGCAGCTTTTCCTAAGAGCTTTTAAGGACTGAGAAATGGGGCCAATGTATGGAGTAGAAGGGGTGGTGCTGGTGGATGCAAAAATGGGAAGCAGATGGTGGAGTTGGGATTTTAATGGTGTTAAGACTGGAAAGAGTAAAATCTCCATGTATGGTCCTCCTAAATTTTTATTATTTCATAACTCCATTAAATGTACAGTGAGGTGGGAGGAGTTCAGAGCGGATGTGAGGAATTCACTGTCTTGGGCTTTCCTTATCTGGCAACTGAGCTCTGTTGCTAAGGAGCACACTCTGTTTATTTTCTCTGGAGTGAGAATGTAGACTGAACGAACCTTCACTGAACTTTAGTGTCACGTCCTCACCTGGCCTTTGTCTACTTCCCTATGTCACATCATTGTCCACACCCCCTTGTGATGTCACTTTATCCCACGCATCTGCTTCCTCATGTGTTTCAGACACATGAGAGACAATCCTTTACTGGTTGTTGAAGGGCGCCCTCTTGTGGCACAAATTTAAGTTGCCAGATGATCCTACATAAAGTCCCTTCAGTGCTGCGCAGCCTGAAAAATTCTGACACAAACTTTTTTATTTCTGGGACTAAATCCATGACTAATTCAAAAAGCTTATATTACTTATATCTAATTTTAAAATCTTATATTTTATATTCATTACATGTAAAGTAACATATTTCTAGCCTTTTTAATGTTGATAGAGTCTGAATTGTCATTAACTCAAAATTAAATATTATTTTACATTGAGAGCATTGGATAAGAAAATATAACAGTTTACCTTTTTAAATTAATTAATGAACAAACATTTTTCACAATATGAAATATTTTGAGACGCTAGTAATTCAGGTTAAACTGAGGTTGTGTTCCATCATCCAGATTCAACACAGATAAATGTGGGCCAGAACTGGGCCACCACTCATTTGCTATCAACAAATTGACTTCTGTACGCTGACCAGAAATACAATAAAAACAACCTCACAACTACTTTCCCTCCACCACTATTAGTGTGCCATTGACTCAATCCTTGGCTTAAAAACAGTAGACCTCTGCTGACTGGCTGATTCACTCGGGCCTGTTTTATTTGGTTTAGGGTTTCATTTGGAGCGTTTGAATGAAGCCCCGTGTCATCTCCGGCCTCCAGAATGCTTGGATGCGCTTTAGGAATTCTGCTCACTGTGCAAATACTAATCGCTGCCAGTGGAAAAATGTCTGGCTCACAGCTGCAGATTCAACTTTCCCTGAGTCAAGAGTGAAGTTGGAAAGAAAAACCACATTAGACTGAAAGCCCTGGAGCAGAGCGCTGAATGCCCATGATGCTGAAATACTGTACAGGAACTGTGTGAGACACGTTAATGCTAATATGAATCACAATCATATCATTAAGTGAATCAGGCTGAAATTATATTTACTTGTCATTTACTGACCAGTTTATGCCAGTCAACTGCTACCTAACTACAAGGCTTATTATTCAGTAACTAAAGGGAAATTCAGGACTGGATGATGCAGTCTTTGAGATGTAATATTTCAGAACAGTTTAATGTGAAACACACCATTGTAGACTTTTTATAATAATGCTGATAAAGGAAGCAGATATTACATTATGATGGGATATATGTGGGATGTGCTGGAACAGTGTTTGTTTCGTGGCAGTGCCTCCTCATAACATACAGGACTTAAAGGTCCCACTACTAATGCACTACTGTCAGATTTTGCCTCAGTTCAAGCCTTGTTTGGGCTGGTGATGTTTAGAGGAATGTGGAGGACAGACAACATTTTAGCAATATAAGCAAACTCATTAAAGTGTCTCATTCAATTAAGTTAGATTTTTTCCAGCTTCTTCAAAGCTTTATCATCTAGCTTTGACATCCATAAAGAACCAGATAGAAGACCAGTTTAAACAGTTCTGATCTTTGCAGAAACACAATTACATTTTTTCAAAAAAGATCTTAAAATGCTCCTCCATCACTGACAATGAGACAGGAAGAATATCAAAGACCTTTGAACTTTGATGCTGGTAAAGACTTTTGAGAGAACTTCAAAGAAAACTTCCACCAAATCCAAATCAAACCTCAACTTTCACTCAAAGCCCAGATAACCAAACTGAAGACCTCTTGGACACATTATGAGAAAAACCAGTTGTGATGGATCAGTTGAAGGTAAAAGAAGAAGATGGATGGATACAATCAAATAATCTTGAACTAGCCATCAAGAAGAATCTTGAAGACTGAGAAAAGTCAGTACTGAGATTTTTTTTCCAGGAAGTAATAAGAAAAGTAGTCTCATTACAAGTTAACAGAAGTAATTGGTCATTTGTAATGGAAGATGTTTTCAGTATCTAACTCAGCACTGCACATGTGGTATTTGCAGTGTTTAGTTGCAGATATTATGGTCTGTAATATGTCAAAAAAGCTCTCTCTAAAGTACCTGAGCCTGTTTACTCAACTGTACTGCTGGAATATAGGCTCATTGACGTCTTCTTCACGGGTCATGCTGTTCTAGCAGCATCAATACAACATGACGACAGTCAAAACAATGACAGTAACTTTACACATCCACATTAGGGATGGTACTGAAACTGCCCGTGGGAAAGAGATACTGTTTTAGTAGAACTATCACCACACGTCACATGAAGACTTTGTTTTTCCGAATGCTGTCACTTTGCTCAACAAGTAGCTCAACATGAACAGACTGTGATACAAACCCCCAGGCAAGAGTGACATACTATGACCTCTATGGGACTTCTTTGAGTGCAAATGACAACATTTATTACATATGACATGCCAGTACCTGTTTTACTGAACAGGTATACTGTATACATAGAGTATACATCAATCAGCCATAACATTAATACCACCACCTTGTGTCTAGACACATCAATTTTATCAGCTCAACTGACCACATAAGTGCATTTTGTAGTTCTAAGATTACAGACTGTAGTCCAGTTACTTCTCTGTTTACTGATCTGCACCCTTGCAGAGCAGGTATTACTTGGTTGGTGGATTGTTCTCAGCACTGGAGTGACATTGATGTGGTAATGTTGTGCTGGTCCATGACTAGACTGAGAATAGTCCACCAACCAAATATATTCAGCCTGTGGGCTGCATCCGTATGACCGCTAATGAAGGACTAGAGAACCAACACAAACTGTGCAGCAATAGACGAGCTGCTGTCTCTGACTTTACATCTACAAGGTCAACCAACAAGGCACAGGTTTCTAACAGTGTAGACAGTGAACGGACTCAGTGAATACTTCACTCATGCCAGCACAGTAACACATCACCACATCAGTGGCACTGCAGTGCTGAGAATGATCCACCACCCAAATAATATATTTAATATACTCTATATAATCCAAAATGCATTATCAGCCAATTTCACAAATTTCCTTTTGTTTCATATTAACCATTGTTTGGAATGGGCTCCAAGCATACACTATCAATGCTGCTGCATTATGATTGTTACCACTTTTATTAAAGAAATAAAAGCTGTTACCTTTTTATTTAGGAAATAACTGGAATGAAACTCTTCAGATGTTCATGTTCCAATAACCAGATACAATTTTATGCACATTGTAAACTATATTTAGTGATTTTTTCTTAACTGTAATAAAGTTTCTGAATCTAAAGCAGAATATTTAATACATCATTCAACTCTGTGACTCTGACTGTTCTCAGACTCTGACAGTGAAGTCAGTAAAAATGTTTGCTTGCCTTTCTCTGATGCAAGTATAAAGAAGATTTAATAATGTTAGCTTGAGTTAAGAAGGAAAATAAGCTCAATCAATTGGAGCAGCCTGGTTCACTTCATGTGTTTATTTTGCATTGTCTCAGTAGATGTGGAAGACGTGCTCAGACGTGCTTGTGTCTGAGACAGCAATGAAGTACATTCACATTCAGTTCCTCAGAAAAGAGCAAACTTTTTTGCTTTGACTTTAAAGGGTAAAGTGATTGGGGTAAAAGCCCTGTTCAGCCCTGTCCATGGGGGTTCTGGGGTAATTCCTTCTTTTACATTCAGATCCACCATGTCTGTGTTTCTTTCTTTCTCCTCTGAGAAAATTGAGACTGTACTGTTTTAGCTCACTCAGAGCTCATCTGAGTCCTGTCTGATACAAAACATGTTTGGCCACTGTTACAAGCCATATTTAGTCTCTTAGAACAGATGACAAACCAAACATGAATGCCTTTGAAGAGTCACTCAGTACTCTACCAGGTATGGATGGACTTTGTCTACTTGGTCTCCATACTCTAACTGGGAGAGTATTATGGAGAAGAAAAAGAAAATGAACTAATTTCCCTTTAATCAGTTGTCTGGACAACCAATGTTTTTATATGTTCATCACAAACTTGACTCAGTCATGCAGGTTCCTTCTCTTCAACATTCAACCCTTTCTAACTCAGGCTGCCACCCAGGTGCTTGTCCAGTCTCTTGTCATCTCAAGATTTAACTACTGCAACTCGCTCTTGGCTGGTCTTTTTATGCAATCCATCAGGCCCCTGCAGCTGATCCAGAATGCAGCTGCTCAGCTGGTCTTCAATCAACCCAATTTCTCTCATGTCACTCCACTGTTGCGTTCACTTCACTGGCTTCCTGTAGCTGCTTGCAACAGATTCAGAACCCTGATGCTCGCCTAAAAATAACCATCCCCTCCCTACCTAATGGCAGTGGTAAGTCTCGAGTCGCACCTCAAACCCTTCAAGCTTCTAATATGGCTCAGCTCGACTTGCCATCCTTCAAAACACGTGGAAGACTAGCATCAAGATTTTCTGTCCTAGCACCCAGGTGGTGGAACGAACTCCCACTGATTATTTGAACAGCCAGTCTTCAAATGCAGACTGAAGACCCATCTCTTTGTTGAACACTTAAGTGAGTTCTTGGTTAAAACACAATTTGTAACATGCTGTAATGCTCTTATATTGTGTATAATTGTCTATCTTTCCTTCTTTCTATGTATTAGTGATGGTTTTGTTCTAACAGTGTCTGAACTGAAGAGTAGTTTGGACTCTAACCTGTCTGTACTAACTGAGATTATTGTCTTAATGAAATCAAAGCACTTTTGTATGTCACTCTGGATAAGACCGTCTGCCAAATGCCATAAATATAAATGTAAGCGTACACATTATCTCACAGGTGCCAGGTTCTGAAAATTCTTCTAAATAATGTCTTACAGAAAGCCACAATACACAACCAGAAAGTGTCTAATCCCAAACATTTGAAGAATACTTGAAAGGTAAGTATTGTAATAATCTTACTTTGTCATTCATTGTCTGAGTGCAAAAAGCCCTGCACACCACCAGTTCTGAAGAGACTGCATGACTGTAAACCTGGCAACCCTGCACAAATGTGACTTTTTAAAGATTATCAGAGAACTGATTATTGGATACGTTCTCCAAGAAGTTTGAAACCTGCTTCTCTTCACAAAACATCACTTGATTTGATTTTAACAGCTGATTAGGAATAAACTGAACCCAGATGTTTAAATGTTGGTTTTCAGAAGCTGGACTGCTGAGTTTAGGGATGAAGTTTTAGATGTTGGCACTGACTGCACTTGCTCTTAGTTATTATTTACAAAGTTCTTTACTTTTTATTTGATTTTTATCCATCTGTGCCCTGTTGCATCATCTTTTGGTGACTGAACTCCATTAGGAACATTTGAAACTCTCCCAGAGTGTCACTGCTCTAAAGATGACTTTTCTGCATGTTCAACGTCTTTGCAAACAGCAACAATCCAGTTGTTTCCAGTCCTTTCCGGTGAGAAACCACACAATCTCTGCGTGGTGAAGGGTGTCCAGACAGGCAAAAGCAGTGAGGTCAGAGTAGAGAGCTGTAAGGCAGTTAGTGCGTCATTTCCTTAGCAATTTAAGCCCAAAACCATATGCACTTCATCACAGTATCTCAAGCACTCCACTACACAAAGGGGTTTGATAAAGGTTTTCCAAATAACTAGACTAAATCTTCAGATTTTCACTTCTTACACAACCTCACCCACCAGCATTCCTCAGTCATGCTGTGCCAGGTACTGACAGAGTCTCAAACAAGGAGGAAACCAACAGCACTGAGGAATGAGCAATATATCTCACATCTACTCAGCCTCTATCACATAAACACTATCCTTGATTAGTGAAAGCAGGGGATCAAATTTACTCACATGCCCAGATTAATTACCTTCCATTTATATTGAAATGAACCCAAAATAACATTTTATGTCTCAAATAGATGTTGAATAGTTGGCTACTTTTCCTCTTTTTCCTATCCTTCATTTTCTCTTTGTTTTATTTGCTCACTTTTGTTATCCATTATGAATTGAATGTTTATCTTATATGCTGTACTTGATGAACAGTGTTTCTTACATTTACTTTGACTTTTATTTCATTGCAGACAGTGTGAACCCAAGATAATTTGTTTGTCTGGTCATTTAGTAACACAGACATTACCCCATATTAGGGTTGAGCTAGATACTCGTTTCAGATGAGTATCCAGTATGAATTAAGCATTTTTGACGAGTATGAGCATTAAACAAGTAAAACTCGTCAATATCAGTGCTTGTGCTGAAGGGAAATCCTCATTGGGTAACTGACTGTCTTCATGATATGTGATTGGCCAGTCACACAGAATGCCTGCTCCTCCCTACACAGACATGTCTCTGCAGACACTCTTGCGCACATACAGTGTTGTAGGCCTGAAATGCAGAATAGATGTATATTATCAAGTGAAATTAAGGTGGCCAGACAAAACTAAATCAAAAAAAGAAAAGAATAGAAAAAGAAAAGTTAAAGCAAATGTAAGAAACATTGCTTTTTATTTGCATTTTCCATACTGTCCCAACTTTTTCTGATTTGGGGGTGCATATACGTGCATGGTCATGTTAGGCTTCTAGAATTCATGGCTTTGTAAATTGTGTAAATGCTGACAGATGTTTAAGTAATCGCAGAATGCCCACAAGGTCAAAAATAGGCTTAGAGGAAATGAAACTACTGTAGAAATCCTCTATTCTGCCTTAAGAGAGTTGTGCAAAAATGACAGCCATTCACTGATGATTGTGAAATAATCCAGACCACAGTGATTACAAAGTGAAGTCAACAGGATGAAATCAGGTCAAATAACATCATTTTAAAGGGTCAATATCAAGGATAACTCTGTAGTTTTGTAAGGACTTTTATAGAATATAAACATTCAACATTAAACATTCTACAAACAATTATACCATTCACTTCACAGTCCATATGTGAAAAATAAACAGCATAAGCAACCTGTGTTTGTGATGTTATAAACTAACATATTTATATATGCATTGTCGGGCTACAAATGTTTAGCTCTGCACATTCAAACTAAAACTATAAGCAGTGATTCAGTTAACAGAGTAACAGCCTTTGCCCTTCTGAGAAGACTTTACTTTAGATGTTGGAACACTGCTGTGAGGATTTGATTGTATTCAGCCATGAGATGTTGGATGATCAGTTCTGGATCACAAACTCTACTCCAGCTCATCCTCAAGGTGGGGTGAAGTTTCATCCCTCCAGTAAACACAGTTCCACTGCTACATAGCCCTGTAGCTTTATATGGGGGTTTTTTACCTCAGTAACTGATGTTTGGCATTTGACATTCTATTGGCCATGCCGTGTTTGAATGTTGAACATGTTGAACCTTAAGTAGCTGAATTTTAGAAAAATGGTCTAAAACAGTCTTAACTACACATTAGTTTTTGGTAAATTACACCAAACAAATGAAAAATAAGTGGAAAAGATCAAATACAAGAAAATGTAGGACAGGTACCCTTTAAGTTGATATCATTTCCATTCACAAAACATGTAAGTAAGAGACGAGTTTGCAGGATTGTGCAATAGTGTGTGGGTGGTGGTCCCCAGTCAATGAATATTTGTTTGGATGGAATCCTCTCTGTACTAAAGTATTTGTCAGGTAAGCGTGACTCAAAAAAAGACTCATATCCCCCAGAGGAAGTTTCTGGAGGACGTGTAGGAGGGATATTTGTCTTTTTTTGCCTTAGGAGAAACATGAACATCTAAAAAAACTTGATTTTACTTCCACCTAGTGATCACTATGAAAAGGTTCTTTTTCACCAGTTGACTTGGCCTATTTCAGATTAACATACTAAGATCAAATCAAAACAAAAACTGGTCATCAAAGGTGCCCAAGAATTTTTTTCAGTATATTCTTCAGGTTTTCAGTGCATACAAAGGTCTGGGACAGTTATTACAGATGATGTGTAATGTAAATGTTATGGTCAGTTGGATGTGCTTGTCAGATTGATGGCTTATTCTTGGTCAGCAGTTGTCTAACAGTGGTGGCTCCACCTCACAACATACAGGCTTAAGTTGTTTTCAAGCAAACAGATGATAAAGAGGATGAGCAGAGAAATGCTGAAATGACATTTGTTCACTTTATATGTACAGTGCAAAAATAATGATTGTGGACCAGACCTCCTTTACTGTGGCTACTGTGGCTGAAACATCTCTTATTCACTTAATGTGGCACAAATCTCTCTTTCTTTGTCCTATACAATATTTTACTGATTGTGCCTCAGTCCTCCATTACTATGCACTAATACTTTCTTACTGTAGACCAGAGGTCTATTGTTGTGTCCCAAACGGTTTGTTGTTGGGCCAAACCTCTCTTTCTTTAGACTAAATCTCCCTTTTTGAGCCCCAAGCTTCTCTTATTGTGACCCACACATATCATATTATGACTCAGGTCCACCTTAGTGGCTCCAAATGTCTATTTGGCCCAAACCTCTTTCACTGTGGCCTGAACTTATTTTTCTGTAGCCCAAATCTCCCTTATTGTGCCTCAAAGTTCCCTTACTGTGGCCCAGACCTCTCATATTATGACCCACATATTCCTTACTGGGTCCCAAACATCTGTTTAAGCCAAACCTCCCTTACTGTGGCCCAAACCTTTCTCATTGTCTCAAAATTTCTCTTTCTGTAGCCCAAATCTCCCTTATTGTGCCCCTTATGTAACTTACTGTGGCCCAGACTTCTCGTATTGTGGCTGAGCCCTCCAATACTATGGCCCAAACCTCTTTTAATGTGGACCATGAAATAAAGTAAGCAAATTGGATGGATGCAAAAAGAGAAATTATGAAGACGCATTTACACCCAAAGCCATTAGACCTAGGCTCAAAAAAACCCAAACTGAAGACTAGGTATTCTGGTAAAACACTCTGTATATGGTCACCAGCATCCTGAATGGATTTGACAGAACTTAATAATAACATATCATTACTAAATGTCCCACATTAAGGGATTTGGGCATTACTGCTTGTAAGGGTGATTTAATTCCTCTGCAGTAATCCTATTACTTGCTACTAAATTGTGTCTGAAATGTCATCATGATGCTTATGTCTAATACTCATAGAAAGCCTCTCAGGCCACTCCCACCCCTGCACTCTGTCCACAAGTCCATATGGTCGCCCCAAAACTTACAGTCTGAAAACTGTCCACTCAGAGTGCTCAGTCAGTCCATTTTAAACAATCAGGTAAGAAAACCTTTTCTTATTTATGTCTTCAATAATTTGCAGACCTAATATGTAATGCACAGTGAATAAGACTATGATTAACAACAATAAACAGTCTAAAGGGCATAGTGGCCATGTCTTAACAATCTATCAGAATAAATATACAGCAATCTGTATATTGTGATATGTTTGAGCACAGTTTAGACAGCAGGAGATAAGTACTGTCTCTGCAGTAAGGAGCCTTGTTGTAGAGTCTTACTGCAGTGAGTAAGTAAGGTCTAACAGGGGGTGTCCAGTATAGCCCACAATGGTTATTGAGAATTATTTGCTCTGTTACAATCTAAAGAGAGTCCAGCTTGACTCCTACAATAGATTCAGCCTTCTTAATTAGTTTGTTCAGGGTGGCTTTGTTGACACTTGTCTTGTTGATACTACCAACAGATTGGTAGAACATCAATAGGAGCTTATTGCACACCCCAAAGGTCCTCATTCTTTAGAAAATACAACTCTAGACTTTCTACTTTAAGCTGTGGGTGTTCCATTCTCATTTTTTTGTCTAAATACACACCCAGGTACTTGTACGTCCTGACCTGTCCACATCTACTCCATCAATGGTGACTGACAGAGTAGATTTGGTCCAACACCATCTCTTTGGATATAAAACAAGTTAATCAGCAACTTCATTAAACTGAAAACTTGTGAGAGCTTGTTCTAAGAAACGTAAACCACAGAAGGCTGCTATGGCCATCGTGCCATAAAGTTGTTGGTCCATTTACAAGTGACAGCATGCACAAGACCTTCCCCTTTCACCTTTACACAACAGCAATGTTACAACATGTTTGAGCTTTCTTAGAACCATAACAGGACTTCCTATTTGGCTTCCAGTATAACAGGTAAACAACCGACCAGCATAATTATTATTTACACTTATGAGTGTTTCTGTTCTCTATGAATGTACATTGAAACCCTTCATCATGTGCATAATCTATAATCCTACTTCAAATCAGATAAGCTTAGTTGATGCTGACAGCTTGAGCATGCCAAACTGTACATTCATAATCCACTGTTCTCCAGTTACATCATCACACAAGGAGCCATGAAATCCACCACACCTGCTGAAGCCTTGTGTACTTTCCTTCCTGTTTTACTCTATTCCAAATTCACTCTTTCCAAGTTACTGTTGAGGAACAATAATTACATACATTTCGGGCGACATAGTGGCTTAGTGGTTAGCACGTTCTAGTCTCAGCGCTGAGGTCTTGTGTTCAAGTCCCCATCTGGGTGGAGTTTCCATGTTCTCCCTGTGTTTGCATCAGTTTCCTCTAAACAGTCCAAAACATGGAGATCAGGTGAATTGGCTACTCTAAAAATGAGCCTGGTGTGTGTATGAATGTGAATGCCTGTGTATGAATTAATGTATGTTTGCCCAGTTATGGTTGGCACTCTGTTCTGGGTGATCCCCCTAGTGCTTGATGCAGTCCTCTAGGTAGACGATCGTTTCTGGTTGAGAGTATGCTGTGCGTAATTGGCTGCCACTTATCACTGGTGTGTGGCTGAGTTATAAGTGTGTTTGATTGTAAAGTGTCCTTGGGTTGAGAAAGGCAATATGTATAATGTTCATTCAGTCTTTCTAGCTGTCATTTCAAAATTTCCTTTCTAAACTTAACAGAAAATAAAGGTCACAATAGTAACAAACAAATGCTGAAAAAAATATAATTCTAATATGTCAAAAAAAATTGCAAATTTTATTTAGAATTTCAGAACTGTCTTTGATTTTAGAGGGATACACATTTTTAGTTTAATTGCCTTTTCCTGAAACAAGCTGTTTTGCCTTATATGGTGAGCACATGACTAATTTGATGGATACTGCTCTGATTGACTGGTTAAAAACTGAGCAAACAGAGCACTGAGGACAAACAGAGAGGAGAGATTAGAGGAAGAAAACTGATGATGATTTGCACGGTATGGAAGAGAAGTGTCTAAGAGAGGACTGAATGGGAAGTGAAACTGTAGTAGTGGGTGTGAAGCTGGTGTATGTAAATTGTTGGGGTACGAGTCAGGTTTATGTAGGATTTGTGTTTGAAGGAGGAGACAATAGTGTTTGAGGTTCATGGTATGTCAGTTTTTTTGTACTCTTCTTATGCAACTACACCAAAGTCAATACAGTTTTCACAAATACAAGATTTAAAAAAATAATAATCATAACAGAAAAAATTGTGTGTGCTGTTGTGACTTATTTTAGATATTATACAGTATTTATTTTTCTAAAAGCGGACACTTACATGATGAAAATGAGAATGCATATGGAAGTGTATGGTCCCAGGGTTCCATGTTCCCTTACTGTTCTATGTTTCCCGGGTCTGTAGTCAGGAAGGGGGTGGAGGAGTCAGATGTAGGGGGTGACAAATCTTCTTTATTTAGCAAAACAAATCTCTTATCTGTGAACACACTTTGACTATGAGCTGTGACTGTGGCAGTACAAGAAGACAATATGTTGACTATACAATGACAGGTAGACAATACAGTGACTGACGAAGACTGTGACACATGTAGGAACATATAAATCAAACATAATCACACATAATATGAGGAACTAGACGTGTGTAATGACGAGACTCAATAATAAGACATGATGAGGCAAGACGAAGGTGAAACATGACAAACGTAAACAAAACAGCACATGGACATGACACTGAGACAGAGACAAGGCTGTAATGGGAGGTTTCACACCTTTGTTCCCCAGCTCAGTATTCTGTTAACACAAATTTGTAATTGGGTTAAATCTGACCCATTTGAAGTTGACATAGTTGATAAATATTATCTAGTTTTTTTTGTCATAGAAAATGCAGAAAAACAGCAAAATAAACACATTATTTCACATTTAAGCTCAATTTACCAGTTGATATCAATTTCTTGCAGAAATTAAAAATGTCAAATATTAGACAGTAAAAAAAACCAAACAAATAGCATTTGTAGTTGTGTAGGTTGTGGAATCACTATATTGTAAGCATAAACAGAGCACCTGGAGTATTTTTTATTTTTTAAATTGTTGTTTATTTCTAAAAATGGCTTTTAAAAAATTATAAAAATAAATACATTTATAAAAATGCAATGAGAAAATTGGTGTTGACAAAACATTTACCCATACATAGCCGAGGTACATTGTGTTTAAATGTAAATAGTAAATAAATGTGTGTAAAAACATAATTGATGTATATATTTAAACAAAACACGCAATGTTATTTCTTACTCTATAAACTATTCTTATTCTCTAAAGTATCAGTAAAACAGGACACAGACTCAGAAGTATCTCAAGGGGTTAAAACAGGCACTTAAGAAAAAAAATTGACGTTGCAGTGTTCTCAAAATGAGTAGATGAATATATATGAGTGTATGTATAAGTTCCTCTGTTCTTGGGAATAAAAGGGGAAACTGCCTGAGACACATTCTATTAGCTACAAAGACATTATCAAGTACTATTTGACTGAAAAAGCCCAATAAGTGCTACTGTTTGTCTGTGCAGGTTTACCAGAAGTATGTCAGGCTCTGAGGAAGAGGAGCTGCCAGCAACCCACACAGGTGCCAAGCACTGACCCTGACACAATGTTTGTCTCTTGGCCAGATTTGATATTCTTTCTTTCTACAAATTGTAACTAACAGCACACACAAAGCGTTTTGTTTATGGAAAATTCCCAAATCTAAAAAAAAGTGTATAAGCATGAACATTTGTCCAGACAGACAGACAGACAGACAGACAGAGAGATTGATGACAGACAGACAGACAGACAGACAGACAGACAGACAGATAGATAGATAGATAGATAGATAGATAGATAGATAGATAGATAGACAGACAAAATCCCAGACAGATATCGACAGACAGATAGATAACAGACACACACACACACACACACACACACATATATATATATATATATATATATATATATATATATATATATATATATATATATATATATATATATATAGATGACAGACAGACAGACAGACAAACAAATAGATAGATAGATAGATGACAGACAGACAGAAATATAGATAGGTGGATGACAGATAGACAGATGAAAAACAGACAGATATAGACAGACAGACATATATACAGTATATAGATAGATGACAGACCGATAGATGACAGACAAACAGACAGACAGACAGACAGACAGATAGATAGATAGATAGATAGATAGATAGATAGATAGATAGATAGATAGATAGATGACAGACAGACAGACAGTCAGATAAACAGATGTTCTTTATGTATGACTATATAATGTTTGGGTTTCAAACTTTTCTCTGTGACCTCTGCAGGACCAAAAGGAGTGATCCAAGATTGGAGAAAGTTTAAGCTTGAAAGTGAGGACATTGACAACATGCCTCAGAGACAGAGAGAACTCCTCAGACAAATGTCCAACCCAAGGTCCAACAATGAGGATGATCGTGAGAAAGTTAATCGCAAGGTCAGTAAGACTGCAACACAACACAGATGAAACACTAATACCTCTGTGTTAGAAAGACAGTGAAGGTTTTTTTTTATATTGGAGTATTACCTGCAAACTGTTGCAGTCAAACAAAAATATATAAGTTGTGTAATGTCTATATCTGAAATTTAAGCATTTTATGTGGTTAAACTCATGAAACAAGCTGATGAAACTATATGGTTGAAAACAAGTCCTAATAGATGTTCATCCAGGACACACAGTATATCAGACAGTTTCAGTCAGAGTCAGTTTCAGACAGAGTCAGTTTACAAGTTCTGTGGCAGTTTCCAATGATAAAACAGACTCTGTGGTTTTGTTACTAGCATCATCGCTTCTGATGAAACTGTGAAACATTTTCTGGGCAAAAGTCTTTTGTTCGTTGCTTCTGGCAATGAAAAAAAAACTAATTTAGAAACCAAGAGCTTTAGTGCCATCATCATGGTAACACACAATAAGGTAAATTCCAACTGAAGTTCTGGCGCCTTCCAGCACTGCATCAGCTAATTATTAGGAACTCCTATTTGGCTTCCCACACTGAAATGTTCATGATTCAGCATATTTGCATGCAACTTCATGTTTAAGGATTTTTTATGTTAAATGATTCAAGTGTAATTTAGTTTTGGGCAGCCACTACCCTGCTGAAAAAAGCCATAGAAACAATGACATTTCTCTGTTGTTTCCTGTTTGTTTTATAATGGTGTCTAATGGTTAGTAATGGTATTTAGTTCTACAGAAACAAGTGGTCTCTACTGGAAAACATTATGCCAATTCCTATTCAAGATCTAATGGTTTGTGATGCATTTTGAAGCCAGCCTTAGACTGCACCAGATTTGGTAGAGCAGGGAAAGGTCTACCCTATATATAGCTGTTATACATGCAGTTTCAATCATGCCTGTTGCTGGGGTATAAGATTACATTTCGAGCTGTATTTTCCCAAATTGATCAGCCACAGCACTAATACTACTCACAGATGAAGTGAAGAACACTGAGTATCTCATAACAATAGTGTATGAGAGGGTCTGGGATATATTAGATGGTAAGAAAAATTTTATTCTCCTAGACAACATTAGATACTGAAGTGCAGACCTAAGCCACTTTGCAAGGGCCAAATAATCAAATAGAATCATCTTAAATCATCTGCTGCAAATATCTTGCTGCTTTTAGTTCTGTAACATCAGTTAAAGTCCCCCCAGGCACTGAAATGTGGAACTGTGTTCTCTGGAATGATGGTGCTTGATCCAGTACTTTTGAGATGAGTCAGAGAGTTGGGGATGAAGTGGGGTGGTGATCATCCAACATTTAACCTTATTAAAACTCTAAATTAGTTATAAACTTATTAAAACTCTTGTTGCTGAATGTAGTCAAATCCTGTAAATCCAAAATGTTATAGAAAGCCTTCCCTGGATAGTTACTCCAGCAAAAGCAGAATAAATTATTTTTAATACACATAATTTCCGAAGAAACAATGAATGACAGCTTTTCCCAGTAAACTGCTGACTGTCTAGATCTGGAACATTTTACTGAACCATCACTTAAGTCCAACAGAATACCACTAATGTTAAAATAAAAGAAAAATCCATAATAGCTACATTAACTGTGATAACTTCTGACTCTAAATATGTCTTGGCTAATCAACTACTAGTGTTTATCCAAAAATTGGAATATTGTGGAAATTTTTTTATTTTTTTAGATGCACTAGTAGATTCAGGATTCAGGAATTTGTGTACAAGCTATAAGTTTAAGCTGTCATTTATGATCCAAAACAGATGAGCATTCAGGAGTATGAGATGATCCAAGAGGAAGATGAGGGAAGTCTGAAGAAATATCGCAAGCAGTGTATGCAGGAGATGCACGAACGCTTGAGCTTTGGGCCCACATTCGACAGTGTTTTTGAGCTGGAGAGCGGAGAGGCCTTTCTGGAGGCCATTGAGAAGGAACACCGCTTGACACTGATCATCGTGCACATCTATGATAACAACATCAGAGGCTGTGAGGCTCTAAACAACTGCCTGACCTGCCTGGCTGCTGAATACTGCAATGTGAAGTTCTGCCGGATCAAAGCGTCCGTCACTGGGGCTGGTGATCGTTTCTCTGAGGATGTTTTGCCTACCTTGCTGGTTTATAAGGGTGGAGAGATGCTGGGCAACTTCATCTGTGTCACAAAGCATCTCAACGAGGAATTCTTTGCCACTGATGTGGAAAACTTCCTCAATGAATACGGGATGCTGCCGGAGAAAGAATTTGCGGCCTGCCCTGATGAGGAGGAAGAACATGGGGTGGAATGATCCAGAATGCCTGTACTGGTGAAGAAGTCACAGCAAATGGTGGGTACCAGTTTGAGAGACACCAGCAATTTAGTTGGGTGATGATCTTATATAGATTTAGAGGCTCACAACCTATACTCATACACATACATTCATTGGTCATTTTATCAGAAGCACATCCCATGTGGATGCACTGTAGGTATACACTCTTGTCCTTGCATACATCACTTACAGGTGAATCCCGCCATTTCCATTCAAATTTTAACAATTTTGAGATTAACAAAGTCATTCAGAGTTGTTTGAGGTGAAACAACACACTATAGAGAAACTGCAAGTATCAACTCTGATATTACAGTGGATCCAGGGATCTCAATGTCTACAGCACAAATGTATCAATTTTATTTATTGTTTGAAAGCACCAGTGAAAGTACAAATGTCTTCAGAGTTTTATATGTAATCTAGATGATGGTAAAATAATGGAAAATCAGATTTTTTGCATGTTTTGTTTATATCACCACCACTGTGAGCAATTGTGATTCAAACCACTCTGAATAACTTGATTTAATTGTATAAAAATGTTGAGCCTTTTACCTCTACATTTGGCCTGTGTTCACCCTTAAAACAAAGCAATACGCTTCTGTTCAGTAGACAAGAAGACATATCAGCACCATTTCTTCAAAAATAGGCTTTATTTTGATGTGCACTATGAGTTACAGCTAGAAATCACTAAACATCACTATTTCCGTGAGTTCAGATCTCCTACTAGAAACCTAACATTGTTGGCCCTATTATATGCCAATCAGCCACTTCATTAAAACCACCGCCTTGTGTCTATTACACTCATTCTCCAACTGAGCATAAACTGTAGTTGCACTTTGTAGTTCTACAATTACAGGCTATAGTTCATCTGTTTCTCTGTATACTTTGTTCATCCTGTCCTTCAATGATCAGGACCACCACAGAGCAGGTATTATATGGGTGGTGGATCATTCTCAGAATGCATGACACTGACGTGGTGGTGTGTTGCACTGATATGAGTGGATCACACAGCAGAGCTGCTGGAGATTTTATACACTGTGTCCATCCATTTTTCACTGTATTAGATACACTTACCTTGACGGTCCACCATGTAGATGTCAAGTCAGAGATAGCAGCTCATCTGTTGGTGCACAGTTTGTGTTGGTCCTGTAGTCCTTCATTGGTGAACACAGGACACTGTTGACTGTTTGGTGCACTATTTTCACTCCAACAGTGACACAGAGTTGTTCATCAGCAGCTCTCCTGTGTCTGATCCACTCACACCAGCACAACACACTCTTAACACACCACCACATCAGTGTCACTCCAGTGCTGAGAATGATTCACCACCTAAAAAATGTGGTGGCCCTTTGGGGGTCCTGACTACTAAATAATAGGGTGAAAGGAGGCTAACCAAGTCTATAGAGAAACAGATGGACTACAGTCTGTAATTGTAAAACTACAAAGTGCACCTTTATGGTCAGTTAGAGAATGAGTGTAGACACAAGGAGGTGGTTTTAATGAAGTGGCTGATTGGTATATCATTTAAACATTTTTTTTGTGTTCAGTTCAAAGCTTCATTGCAGTTATGCTCTTGTCAACTGCTTGACATTATTCATTGTTTCAGCCCAACAGCTGTCTAACAGTAGTGAGATCATATCCATGATGAAACAATGTGAGCAAAGTCATAGTTTACTCTTTTGTTTGTACGGACATCTCTGCACTGTGAATAAATGATATCTGATTCAGACTTCTCTGTGGGTGGTCATGTTCATGTTATTGGAATGTCGTGACATTCTTTCACCACATCGAAGGTCAGATAATATCTGATATGAGCGAGACCCTTCAGGTGAAAAGGGTTGTTTCTTTAAATATCAAATAAGTTTTCTCAGAAATTACATTCAGATATGCAATTATGTATGTGTATATATATATATATATATATATAAATCCAGCATTCAGATTATATTATTGTTAAAATGTTGATTGTAAAGGCACAGAACATGGAATTGATTTTACAGAATAGACTGTTTCTTTGCTTTATTATTTAATTAAGAAAACATTCTGAGCTGTTATTTTAAAAGTTAACTTTAAGTACAAATCATAAACAAATCATAGCATAAATCCTGCTAAAAGTAATATATTAAGACATTCTCTGGTAATTCTCTCAGGTAGAAATAGGAAAGGACCTTAACAACTGGATGAATATAGATATTTTGATTCTGAATGTGTAGAACTGCTGATTTGGAGCTTTAAGAATCAGCCTCATAACTGCATTACTCAGTGTGGTCAATAACTTCATTATATGAAAGCGGATGTGAAAGTGATGAAGGAAAGACTCAATTTGACCATCTTTTCTGATGTAAATTGTGCAATTCATTGAGAATGAAGCAATGTACCGTAAAAATGGTCAATAGAAACCAAATAATCATCCCACTGATAACTGGATTCAAAATCCCACCAAAAATTGAAGGAAAAAATGAAATCTCAAGTTATAAATCCAATATCATTACATCAGATCATAATGTGACTCAGCATTGTGCATGACCTTCATGTAACTGGATGCACTCCTTACAACATGATGCCCTTGATGGGATTGTAGATGTTGTTTTGGGGGACCTCCTCCCAGACCTACAACATCAGAGAGCCCTGGGACAGTATGTGGTGCTAGTTGGCAGCATCAGATGTACCAGTGCATAATATCTCAATTGGATTCAGGATAGGGAATGTGAGGCATCAATGTCTTCATCTTCCAGAAACTGCCTACTCTGGCCACACAAGGCTAGGAACCCATGCACCAGCATAAGGCCTAACAAAAGCTCTGAGGTTTTCATCCTGGTACCTAACTGCAGTTATATCACTGACTCACAAAACAAACAAGTGCTGGATGATGTTTCAGGCAGGTATATAACGTCCACCACAGTATCTTTAGACTCTGGTCGCATGTGCTTAGTATGAACCTGCTCTCATCTACCTACCAATTGAGGTGTTTTCTGGTGAGGGACATTTGAGCTTCATTGTGCTGAGCTGTGAGCACAGGTCCAACTGGACGACCCCCACTCCACCCTTATGTAGTTCGTTTCTGATAGTTTGGTCAGAAACATACACACCAGAGTCCCATTGGAGGTCTCTTTTAGCGCTCTGGCAGCGCTTCTCCTCTTACTCCTACCACAAAGGAGAAGATATTGGTCCTGTGATGGGTTGATACCCTTCTATGGTCCTATCTAGCTCTCCATTTGTATTGTCCCATGTCCTGGTATTTCTTCCATGCTCTTAAGACTGTCCTGGGAGGCACAGCAAACCTTCATAGATGTGCTATCATAAAGGAGCTGGACTTCCTCTGCAACCTGAATGGGCTGCAGATAGATAGATAGATAGATAGATAGTAGCTTTATTGTCAATTCTGCATATGTACAGGACATACAGAGGATTGAAATTGTGTTACTCACCCACCCAAGTTACAGCAAAAGAAAGAAATAAACAATGAAGGCAAAAACCAAAAGACAAAAGGTATTAGCAGCAGTGGGACATTCAGAGTAAACAATAGACAATAAAAATAAAAGAATAAATAATATACAATAATGATAATATGAACAATAAAGGAATAAAATGAAATGAAGGTGGTAAAGTGACCGAGTGCATAGCGGTTCTATTAAGAGGTCCAGGTTATATACAAATGGGGGGGGGGATAGTGGAAGTGTATTCTGGGATGTGGATAGAGGAGTTGACAGATCTTGTAATGAACAAGTTAGGAAAGTTAGTTAGAGGATACGTGGGGGGGGGGGGCGAAGCGGGGGCAGAGAAGGAAGAGAGTTCAGCATCCGCACAGCCTGATGGATGGAGCTGTCCCTCAGTCTGCTGGTCCTGGCCCTGAGACTACACAGTCACAGATACCCCCTCATGCTACCAGTAGTCACATAATTCAAAACTAGAGAAGAATTGGTCAGAAAAAAAGGAGAAAGTACTTGTCTGTGACCACCACCTGGGGCTTTTCACTATCATTTCACCCAAGGCAGGTGAAATTATTCACAACCACTTTTGCTTCCTAATTGGATAGAGTGATATCCCTGAGGTTGACTTGATGTTACACTCTGATGGTTAATTGGTTCAAATAATTCTTGATCAGTATATTTGGGCATTCTAGGTGAAATCTTCATCCTCTGAACATCTGATGTGATGATGCATTTAGGCAGAGTGAGTAGAGTTAAGCCTTTATTAAAATGATGCAAAATAAAAAACATATTTCTGTTGAGTTTTGGGGTTTTTATGATTACAGTTTAAAAGGTCTGGCCTTATGTCAATCAATAAATCAGTCTGAAATAGTAAACATCACAGCGTGAAAGTGCCTGAAGGAGTGCAGGGTTGGTTTCGCCAGAGACGCACCCTCGTTCAAACATGCCCACAGGGTATGAGGCAAATCACAGATAACATCCGAGTGGGTTTAAATAACTGAACATGACATTAGTGACTCATCTGGAGGAATTTTCAACCATTTGCTTCTAGCATCAATGTGCTTCTACTGAAGTTGGAAGGATGCTTCTGAAATGTATAACCAGAATAAATTAGCTACACTCTTAAAATGAAAAGGGAAATTCTGTGATGAGTAAACTACTAGAGTGGTTTCATATGAAATGGTCAAACGGTAGAGAAACTTACCAACAAGATTTCTTTACAGTAGTGATGTACTGATGTATATTAATAAATGAAACTATGTTGATCAGACCAAATATAAAATATCTTGGGTTCATACTGTCTGAAAAGAAATAAATCAAGGCTTAAGATCTACCCTTGGTCAGAAAGTATGTAAATCCAGATCCAGTCCAGGTGTGCACAAACTTTACTTTCAATAAACATTTGGGGCTGACATAAAAGAAGACAATGTGTTTTGCAATACAGACACATGTAATACAGTTTTCCAGATATTCTACAGTAAGGAATATAGATTTGAGTCATAAACCTCAGCTCTGAGCATGACTCAGCAAAGTAAAGCAGAAGAAATTCCATCTGGGGAAGAGTTTACAGACCTCAATGAGGTGAGGATTACAACATCACTCATGATCCAGAGCCAACCGGTTTAAACTCAACAGGGTCGCAGAACAGTTTTTCCAATCAAATTCAGTAGTTGCATTTTTTTTTACATCTCAACAAAGGAAAAATGTAACCTGCAGACGCAAACTGAAAAAAACACAATGTTTTAATGTCCATTTCCTTCAAATCAATTGGCATCAAAAATCATTTGGACACTTACTTAAAAATGCAGTTATTTTGTGTGAAATGAAATGTCAAAGCTGGTGGCTTTTATTTTAAAGGGTTCATATTATAGAAAACTGAATGTTCCTTGCTTTTTGTAAATACATGTAGCTGGTGTATATTCATATTTCAAAGTGTACCATTTACTCCCCAGTCAACACAATTTATATATTCAAACTTAAGAAACAGCCTGTTCAAAATTACCTATTTTCATGGTCACAGAAATCAAATGCATTTATAATTACTCATCTTTTTGGCCTGTAGGTGTTCAGCTCTGCCACATTCACACAAGTTGTTCGGTCTGGGCTGCTTTTTGAATGAAGCGCAATACAGGTCAGCCAATTAGAACAGAAATAATTGACATATGTCGGTCTTTTAAGGCACAGTGACAATACAGCCTATTTATTATACTGATGTTGGAAAGTGGTCACACACGTGAACATGCGCACACACACACACACACACACACACACACATCAGTATGCCTCAGGGGATGTGGGCCATTTAGCTATTCCCAAACTGTCATTTTCTAATTGGTAAAGTATGGTGGTGGTGGGTCAGTATTCCCAGTTTTCAAAGTTAAGGCAATGCACACTTTAACTCATCTTAACCCATTCTTTAGGCATTTTAGAATTTAATACCTGTAAACAAGGACACACACAGTATTACAAGCTATCTGCATGCCAACAGTAACCCCTTGTGGAGAATCTTCTAAACGTGAGTGAATGAGTGACTGACTGAATTAGATCTATGAGGTGTTCTACATCTTAAAAATAAGACATTTTATGAAATGTTTAATCTACTATAAAGGACACTTTTGAAAGTAAATCCAGATATATTCTTTCATATGATATAATCAGTAAGTCATTATGGCTGAATCTTAAATGGATCCATATAGTAGTGCATTGCATAGGTAATTAAACTATAGCTTCTACAAACAATGAACTTTGTGACATAGGGAGTCATTTAAATTCCAAATTCTATTACACATACAATGGACTATCTGAATGTTGAAGCCAGTGGACACTTACATAAAACATCTTAAGTGAATTTTCATCTTTTCACTTTCACAATATTATAATCATAAAGACATTTTGATGAAACAGAACTTGTATTTAAACTTGAGCCTTAGACAATGCTGGACAAATAAACAATAAAAACTTAATTACATGCAAAAAAATACAAAAAAAGCAGCACCAAGATCTTGCCTTGTGTTCATGTTCTTCAATCATGTTGGAAAATCATTTCAGGAGCTCTTTATTAAGATGGTATTGTGTACTAAACCACATCAACTAGTCTGTAAACCCTCAATTACAATCAGGATGCAGTTTAAAAGAAGTTCAGTCATTCAAGTCACTTTGGGTGACTATTGGGCTCTAGTACTTCTAGCAGTGCTAGCTTGGCACATGCTGTTCTTAACTTAAAAAAAAGGAAAATTTGGACATGCCATGGCTGAATATATTTAAGGTAAGTAGATAAAAATTAAGTAAATTTTTTTACAAGTATAAGAAATTCAATGCTTAGATAATTTTATTTCTTACTTATTCACCCTAATTTATGAATTTAAGATGTTTTATGCAGGTGTTTCATGACCTATATAGTGTACTACACCCCGTTTAGAGAACATTTTAAGATGTAGTCCCTCTTGAATTCTTTGTCTGCCCCATCATGGTTACTCATTAAGGTACAGTAGAGAGGTAGCTGTGGCGAGGAGAGCAACAGCAGCTGCTAATGCCACACCTGAAAGAGAGAGAGAGCAAGAGAGTGAGTGAGTATGATGAATGAGGGAGTGAGTATGAGATAGTGTGAAAGGAATGTTTACAATAACTTGAACAAACTAACGGAAAAACCCTGTTACTAACATGGCTCACATTGAGTAACTATAGATCATAACTAAACACATACCGTACTACTGATAAGAAAAAATGAATGGTTGACTGTAGTGTAATAGAAAGACTCTCAACATCTAAAAAACAGTCAGTGATCAAAGACAGTCATTAACAATCAGTGCTGTTATGGCTGTTAACAACACGGATTAGGTTTATTAACAACTAGAGATGTCTGTATGGATGACGGAGACTCAGTAAAAAATGACATGTTAGTTAAGCTGTCAAAAACGTGGCTTTTACTTGAGAAATCACCTGAAGTGTCACCATCTCAGATATTTCTGTTTAAGAACATAAGTGACTGCCATGGACAACCAGCCCTTTATGATTGTTTCAGATGGGGACTTTAGCTGATTGCTCAATGCTGAAACCCCTATGGCAGGGGTGTAGTAGAGTTAGTAATGGTGTAGTAGTGTAAATAGTGGTGTGGAAGTGTAGTAGTGTTAGTAGTGGTGTAGTAGACTTAGTAATGATGTAGTAGTGGTGTAATAGTGTAAGTAGTGGTGTGGAAGTGTAGTAGTGTTAGTAGTGGTGTGGAAGTGTAGTAGTGGTGTAGTAGACTTATTAATGGTGTAGTAGTGGTGTAGTGTTAGTAGTGGTGTAGTAGTGGTGTGGAAGTGTAGTAGTGTTAGTAGTGGTGTAATGGTCTTAGTAGTGGTGTGGAAGTGTAGTAGTGTTAGTAGTGGTGTAGCAGACTTCGTAATGGTGTAGTAGTGGTGTAGTAGTGTAAGTAGTGGTGTGGAAATGTAGTAGTGTTAGTAGTGGTGTAGTAGAGTTAGTAATAGTGTAGTAGTGTAAGTAGTGGTGTGGAAGTGTAGTAATGTTAGTAATCGTGTGGAAGTGTAATCTTCTCCTGAGACCGCTACCTTGCCGTGGTGGAGAAGCTTGAGAGAACCTTTGAATCTAAGAGCGATACCATCTGGAGCTATGCTCCTGGTA
>BRDA01000097.1:4995-21547 GCA_036984385.1 Crenuchus spilurus | reverse complement strand
GCATAATCCTCAGATTTATGCATTTAGTATTAATAAAGTATAATTACTTTAAATATTAACGAGTGTATTTATTTCAAATACATAAAAGTAATTTGCTTGAATTGCATAATAATAGGTTACCTTTACAAAATAATTACATACATTTTAAGTAACAGAATCATGTTTGTTTTACTACTTTGATTATTTAAACCATTTTAGCATGTATTAAGTAATTGCATTCAGTAAATGTTATAAATTATTAAATTATGTAGATAATAATTAATTTTAATGCATAAAAATTAACTCTGCCTTGAATCATTTCTGAGTGTACATACATACTGTATATCACAAATGTTCAGTCACTGTGCATTTTATTGGCTTTGAAAGGTCACATTTATTCTGAGATACTTTTTAATTTGTTCACAGACATAATTCCTACTGTAAACAAGCATGTACTTCTCGCATGTAAACCAAGTAAAATGTAAATATTGTTTTTCTGAGAGACATTGTGTTTGTAGAGGAAGTGACCTTACACATGGCAGCCTTGGCCTGGTGGTTAAGCCTTGTGGTCTGGTCTTGTGTGATTCCCGGGCATTGAAGTGCCCTTAAGCAAGGTACCTAACCCCCAACTGTTTCCTGGGCGCCATGGATAGGGCTGCCCACCACTTCAGGCACATGTTCCCACAGCTTCATGAGAACCTCTGTGTAATTCACGTCTAAATTGTACTTTGGATGTTTTATATACTTACAGTAATAACAGTAAACAAAGAAGTAAAGTACTGCCTGTGTATCAGGGTTGGCAGGTCCATAAAAATTGGTCCCGTGCAGCTCAAAGTGTAACACACACACACCCCACACACAAACTGAAACCAGCCCAAATCTAACAGGAGGGTTTCCTCAAGTGCCACAGAGACACTGACTTAAGGCGTCGGACTTTTGAAGAGAACAGGCTATGAATGCCAAAAACTACCGTTTGCCATTATTTTAATTTATATTCTAATTTATACATTACAATGGCATTATCATTAAACTGGAATATTATCTTTTAATTTTTAAAGTGGCCCAAAACCGCGCTGTGCGTTTTCACCCTCGACTGCATGTAAAACAAGCAAATTAGGCAGTAAAACCGCGAACCTGGCAACCCTAATTGTCACTCCTCACTTGTGCGCACAGCCATGACGTCATCGACCGACTCGGGCCGAGTCCTCCAGTATCCCAGCATTCACCGCGCGCTCTGCAGTGTATTGACAAAGAAAACAGAGGAATTGAGGATTTACATAAAAAACGTCTTTACAGACCAGAACAGCAGCTAAAGATTTACCCAAAAACACCTTTAAACAGCAGCAGCAGGTAAAGATTTACTGCAGAGTCACGAGCAGAACACAGGTGACACAGAACCGCGGGGTTCGGTTCTCTTAGAGCTGATTTTATCCTCATTATACTAAAGCTGAGTAACAGATCTGTTCTTTATATGAACTTTATTTACAGTCACAGATCAAATCTATGTGTTTATATGAGTCACTGCTGAGATAAACCAGCTGGTTACAGGTAGTTAAACAGTCTATGTGGTAGTTTAACTGTCGGACAGATCAGGAGACCCAACAGAACCAAACCCGGAGCTCAGAACTCTTCTGCCAAAACGTGTGTTAATCTGATAATTTAAGCAGCTTCAATACGTCAGCAGATATTCAGCAGTTTATTATAAACGTTGCTGTTTGTTAGTGGAACGTTTTACAGACGATTCTGTACTGCAGTGTGTGTGTGTTGGGTTTTATACACTGTAATAATACTGTAATATAACAAGTTTTACCCCACTAAACACTGTTAGTTGTATTGTTTTGGCAAAACTGCATTACTCTAGTATTACACTGTAGTACTAGTACTACCATCATGTTAATATAAAATACATAATTATACCATCATGCTATTACCATGTTATTGTTTTGTTAAGGAATGACTGTGGACAGTGTTTCACAACATTACAAAAGTGTAATCATACAGCGACTCATCTGCACAATGTTATACTGTTTATGTTCACTACGGCTGTGTCTGAATCTGAACACAGATCACTTGATCACTTGCTGCCTAAGTAGGGGTCTTAGGAGTCGGCATTAAGATAAAAACATTTATAACCGACTGACCTTTAAAACATCAGTACAAAACACCGACAGCTCACTGCAGCTCACAGCACACAGTTTTAAAACGCAGACTTTTATGTCAACATTAGATTTGGACACGATTTCCTGCCTCACAGAGTGCACAGGCAGCATGTCTTACTTTTCACGGTCATATGTGGAGGTTCGCTTTAAGCTGTTTTTTTACACGTCTACAGTATCTACAAAAGCCATTACTACATTTTTACACATCTGATGTGATTTTGTACCCCACTGTTTTGTTGAAGTGAATCCGAAGACTTGCGAAATAGTGAGCACTGCAGCTTTCAGTAAACATGGTCACATGACCTGGACACGTGGACCCGCCACTGAGGGCGAGCCAGGCCTGGCTATTATCACTGTTAGTGTTTGTGTAAAGACCTTTAAAGTCATGTAGTTATTTTACAATTTTAGTTTTTATTGTGATTACAGGACAGATAAAGGCCTTCTCATACATACAGCTCATGTTCAGGAAATGGTAAAGAGCAAAAGCTGAAACAATATCTCCTTTTACATTCACACAGCTGTGTGTTCAGTGTGTAACAATAAACATGTTTACAGGGTTTGTGATTCTGAAGTAAAACAAGTTTTACTCACCCAGCACAGTTCAGTTAAGAACAATTACATGTATATTATTATGTGCAGTGTCTGTACCGTACATAAGTACAATTTCAGCATACTGTATTTTGTGCAATACCCGGGACATGTACAGTTATTATTCTTTACTTGTAAATTTGTAGCTTTTCTAACAGATTTTTTTTCCTAAGTAACCATTGTGTATCTATGCACATCTTATCTCTTTTTCTCTTTCCTCTTTCTACTATTGTATATATTTGCTGCTGTAACAAATTTTTCCATGTGGGATAATAAAAGGCTATCTTATCTTATGTGTACATATTTTGTACAGAGCTCTGATATAACACACAGATTAGTTTGGTGTCTTATTTCAAAACAAAAGACAAAAGTAATTTGCAAAATGCAGGACAACATCTGAGCTGGTTTCCAGCACTACATCAGTGATGGTGTAAAAGTGCTTTTCACTAAAAAGTGACTAAAAGTGAAAGAGAGAGACTGTTTATGTTACTGCCACATGTAAGTTGAATTACCCCGTGAACACTAACATTACACAGGATTAAGTTTTATGTCTAAAAAGCTTTGAATATTAAGATAATTTGAAGTGTTTGAGAACTTTACCTGATTGTGATGCTGTTTGGGTCACAGTACAGCTTAGAAAACTAAACTTGTTTACAGTCAAATACACAAACCACTGCTATGTTTTTAAGGGCTGATCGTCATGTTGCAGAAGAGCTGAGAGAGCAAAGCCGGCTGAAGTTTAGGGAGCTTTTGCACCCTTGTAGCCCAGAAAGTCAGCGTGGGAATAAGCTAAAGATCAGTCCGCTCAGTGTGGGCCAATGCAGCAGCAGAGCCGACAGCCTGACCTCGTGGAAGGAAGACTTCCAGTGTTTGTGTTCCCCACTGAGCTGGTTTTCTATGCAGATGAGCAGGCTTCACACAAACAGGTGCTTACGCTCTACAACCCATATGAGTTTGCACTTAAGTTCAAAGGTGAGTGGAGGTTATTTGGTGCAGATATAATTGGGTCTATCCTACATGGCGAGCTAATGAACTTGCCTTTGTTTTTGCTTTCTCAGTTCTTTGTACAGCACCAAATAAGTATGCAGTAGTGGACGCGACCGGCGCTGTTAAGCCACAATGCTGCGTAGACATGTAAGCCATACTTCTCTTCTGCTTTTTCTTTTATTTAATAATTCTCAAAATATTACTCATTACCCCATGTGTAGTCAGTCAGAGACGTGTTTGTCTGAAGCTTTGTTGTATCTGAGCTGCAGCTGTGAGCTTAATGTTGCTCACTAGTAAATGAAGCTTATGTCTCAGTGTTTAACTCTCATCACACATCTGCCTCTAGCCACACTGAGCTGTGAGGTTCACACAGACTTGCTGACATTGTAACATGTAGAAATGTACTAAAGTATGTACACAGTTCAGGCTTAAAGACGTTTTTATCTAGAAAAAACATAAACAATGTATTTGAGATTATTTGCTAACTTGTGAGGTGTGTGAAGATCTACAGACCCATTTCAAAAAATTTGAATATCATGGAAAAGTTCATTAATTTCCATAATTTCATTCAAAAAGTTACACTTTCATAGATTATAGATTCAGGGCCCACAATTTAAAAGATTTCAAGTATTTATTTATTTTCACATAATTTTTTGGCTTCCAGCTCATAAAACCCAGAAAAACAAGATTTCAAAAAATTGGAATACTGTGGAGAAATCAGCCCAAATTTTGCAAGGCATGAATTTTTTAAACTGAGTGCGACACACTAGTCATCTACTAAAGTCAAAGCACCTGCACAGGTTTCCCCAGGTGTCATTAAATTGCTTCAGTTCGGTTCAATATGGGGAAGACTGCAGACATAACTGACCAGAAGACCATCACTGATACCCTCCATAGGATGGGGAAGCCACAAAAGTTCATAGCTAAGGAGGCTGGCTGTTCACAGAGTGCTGTGTCCATGCATGTCAATGGAAAGTCTAGTGAAAGGACAAACTGTGGCAGGAGAAGATTCATTCATTCATTCATTATCACACCCGCTTATTCCTTATCAGGGTCGCGGTTAGTCCCCCACCCCCTCACCGGGCGCAGGGCAGGGCATTACATTAATCAACTAAGCCCAGGACAGGGCGCCAATCCATCGCTGGGCGACACACAGACACACACACACATACATACATACACACCTACGGACAATTTAGAGTACCCAATTCACCTGATCCCCATGTTTTTGGACTGTGGGAGGAAACCGGAGTCCCCGGAGGAAACCCACGCAGACACGGGGAGAACATGGAAACTCCGCTCAGATAGGGACTCGAACCCAAGACCCCAGCGCTGAGAGGCGAACGTGCTAACCACTAAGCCACCGTGCTGCCCGGCAGGAGAAGATGCACCAGCAAAAGAGAAGACCGTGAGGCAAGCCACTTCTGAACCTGAGCCAACATAGGAAGCGTCTCAACTGGGCCAAGGAGAGGAAGGGCTGGACCGTTGGCCAGTGGTCCAAGGTCCTCTTTTTTTTTTAGAGGACTTCATGATTCCTTCTGCTGATGATCTGTATGGAGATGCAGATTTCATCTTCCAGTAGGACATGACCCCTGCCCATGCTGCCAGAAGCACCAAAACCTGGTTTGATGCCCATGCCATCACAGTAATTGACTGGTCAGCCAACTCGCCGGACCTAAACCCCATTGAGAATCTATCCAGAGGAAAACGAGGGCCACCAGACCCAACAACAAAGAAGAGCTGACAGCAAGCATCAAGGAAATCTGGGCTTCCTTAACTCCCAGGCAATGCCACAGACTGATTGCCTCAATGCCATGTCGCACGCAACCAAATATTGAAGATTGACATATCGTTTTGAAAGTACCATATTTTGATTGATTTGATGTGATCCTAATGTATTTTTCTGGAAAAACTGAGAAGTAGTTTGCGCTGATTTCTCCACAGTATTCTAATTTAATGAAATGTTTTAGTGGGTTTTATGAGCTGGAACCCCAAATTATGTGAAAATAAACAAATACAGTGGTACCGTGAGATACGAGCAGACCAACATACAATTTTTTTTTTTAAGATACGAGCTGCGACTCTGTCTGTATTTTTGTTTGAGATCCGAGCAAAATTCCAAGGTACGAGTGGCTGCTGCTAGTTGGCGCGTTGGTGCAAAGGTCCAGTATGGGCAGCATAACACCTGCATCTCATTCTTTCTCATGTGTTACCCTCAGAATCAAGTCCAGTCTCGTCCGCTGTAGTCCTTCTTGCATCCTTTTTGAAAACATTTGATAGTAAAATGTTTTAAACTCTTAAATCTAGATAATTTTGATAAGATTATGTTAAAAAAATCAATAATAAAAATGCTTTCAACTCTTAAATCTAGATCATTTTAATAACATACATACAGTAATTATGTTAAATACTGTTAATATTATTTCGTGCAGACCTGTGATCCGCGTATGTGAGCGCCGGTCCTGAACACAGATATGTAGACTTGCTGCTGCTTCTGAGTGAAAACTGTTTTGTACTGAACTGCAAAGAAGGAACCATGGCATCCCATTCTTCAGGCAGTTACTGAATTTCTTGGCAGAGTCGCACTACACATCTGTAATACACAGTACCACGCACATCGAATACACTGCGAATTTAAAATGCTACAGCGAGAATTCCTCAAAAATTGTTTTACACTTAAATTCACTGAAATGTAAATATTTTGTTATGCGTTGGTAAAGTGTATATATGTGTGTTTCTTAATTCAAAACATGTCTTTTTGTCCATAATTTAGGATGGTTTGGGAATGTTTCACAGGGCTGGATTAAATCTATTTCAGTTATTTTAAATGGGAGAAATTTGTTTGATATACGAGTTGACTGACTTACGAGCTCTGTTACAGAACAAATTAAACTCGTATCTCAAGGCACCACTGTACTTGAAATCATTTAAATTGTGGGCCCTGAATTTATGATCTACAAAAGTTTAACTTTTGGAATGGAATTATGGAAATGAATAAACTTTTCCATGATATTCTAATTTTTTGGAATGGGTCTGTAGTTTGCAGGAGATTCATTAGCGACTTACTGTAATTGTTAGCCTGATTAGCTTCAGTAGTGTTCAGACGTCAGACTATCATGTGTTATCCAGTCAGTTTGTATTGGATAATTGGGATTTTTTTTTATAATTTAAAATGTATTTTTCTTGAAGCCAACAATGAACATTTTTAAAATCACGTCATGTTCTGTTCTGTTCTTGCTGTGTGTGGCTTTTCCTCTGTTTTCTAGAGTGATCCGGCACAGAGACGTGCGGGCCTGTCACTACGGTGTGATCGATAAGTTTCGGCTGCAGGTGTCGGAGCAGAGCCAAAGGAAGGCTCTTGGCCGGAAGGAAGTGATGGCCACGCTGCTGCCCTCGGCGGCTCAGGAACAGCCTCAGACTCGGCCGCAGGAGGAAGAGCGGAGGATGAAGGAACAGCTGGCCGACAGTGTGTTTTTTGAGCAAACTGCATTCCAGACAGGTGCTCAGACGTGTGTGTCACACTTACAGGAAATGTAGACTAGTGACGTCAGTCGTGCACTCAGACGTATTATAATAAGTTTAGTTTAATTTCATGCTGATCTTTTGTATTTTGATGTGAATTATAAACAGTGTTACATGTATTAGAGCTGTGATTCAGTCTGAATGGTACTGTTAACCCTACATATTTCAGTCTTTCAGTATTTTAAATGAAGCATTAAATGAATGGTTAAGGACTTTTTGTCCAAAATGATTTACTTTAAATAGACTACTTGACTACATTGATCAAAACATCCACAGAAACACTGTGATTGGTCAGGACGCTCACAGTATACAGTAAAACGTTGATTTGTGGGTTTAATTCTGGCTTTCTGAGAGTCAGTACTGTGATGAACAGTTTATTCATCAGCTTGAATGTAGTGAAAGAAGCAGGTTTGGCACTGCAGTTCTCTGTTGTGTCACTTGGTAGCAGTAGAGAGCTAACATGACATTAAGAGCATCAGCTTTGTGGACTCAGACATTTGTTATTATGTGTATTTCAGAGAGTCGTGCAGCGTCCGGTGGGCCGAGTCTGCTGACAGTTCTGTTGGGCCTGGTGTGCATGGCTGCTCTTATGCTCCCGACTCTGGGAGAGCAGGAATCCACAGTGCCTGTCTACCTCCACTTAAGTGTTAACAAGAAACTTGTAGCTGCTTATGTTTTAGGTATGTTTTCACACAAGAAGCAGATCAGACATAGTTTATGAGTCACAACCCAGATTATGTTCATCATAGACATTTACAGAACTTGTACTGGTCTCATGTCCAGTTTGTTTATCTCTGTCCATTGTTGTGTTGTGGAATCTTGAAATGTTTATATGGTTCTAGAATAATGTTCAGAATAATCAACAGTTACTAACTTAATCAGCCACACTGAACACATCTTCTCCTTTTAGCCACTCTTCTTCTTCTTCTTCGAAACGCAGGTCTTCTTACAATGGTTATCCTCCGCACATGAAGTGCTGAAGACTGATGGCTTTGTACAGAGGAAATGAGAAGAAGAGGGGAGATACAAGCATTTGCTCAGACAGGGCTTGTAAAGAGAGGGTGAGCTTCCCTCTTAACAGGAACTAACTGCTTAAAAATGACTTTACAAACTTTTAGACAAAATGAAGATGTAAAGGGAGGGAGATGCTCTGGTGTACAACCTGAACCACTGACTGAGCTGGCAGCTGAGCCAAGCTGACTATCAGGGGAGGAGGGAAGGGGGGTGTGTGTAGAATGAGGATACGTTAAATTAAATGTGTTATTTTACTTCACATCCTCTGTGTTGTTTTGTTGGACGTCTCAGATGAAATGATGGACACTGTATAATCAACCTGCATGTATGTGGAGAGAATCTTCATTTTTCACCACAAACAGCCGAGTTTTTGCTTTTATTTATAACTATTAAGACCTTTATCTTCACACACACACAGTTAACACTACTGCTCAGATGTTTGGGTTCAGACACTCACCTTCCATGACAACACACACCTTTCACTCGTATGTGTCTGTTTGGAGACTCTCGGGCGTCTGTGGTAGACAGGTGAGGTAGGGCAGTGGCAGCATTTGTAGCTCAGTTTAGGGACCAATATCTCCTATTGTGTATCAGACAGTATGTCCACGTCCTGTGATGTCTTACATATAATGTGGTATAAAGCAGTGATGGAGAGTAAATACAAACTGACTGCGAGAGACACTAAAACTGTCCTACATCACAACAGAAGACTTTCTCTCATTAAAACATGTTTTAGTTTCTTCAGGATTTTCTTCTTAAACATGTGATTTGGGAAAATTAGGATCGTGTATCTGGAGGATTTGGAGGCCACTGTCAGTATATACACTCAGCACTGCTGACTGAGCTGCACACACACGTCTCTGATCTGGACATGAACTATTATGAGTTTAGGAGAGTCGAGCGCTCACTTCCTCTCCAACACGTCCTGGACAAGAGGACCAGTATGACTGGCATTAATTCTGTGGCTTGATCAGGTGTGTACAGAATTAACTGTCTGAGTGACATTAGTTTCACTTTTATTCAGTGATGTATATACACTCTGACTTCTGAGTTTTATTACATGTACTTCACATAAACGGACAGAAGAGCAGGTAAATGTGTGTCTTTATTATCTTCAGGCTGTTTAAAGTAATATGCACTGCACACTAAACCAGACACTCTTACTGAAATAACTGCATTTATCAGAGTCTCTCACTGCAAACCTTTACTAAGTCTAACGCAGCCTGCTGTACATCACCCCACTATACTGTCCGTGTGTCTGGTACTACTGTTTTACTTCATGTCCCTCTGCTCCACTTTAATATTTCACATTAAATCATGTGGGATTGAAATGAACATTACACATTTTTAATTTAATGGTATTTGCATATATTTTGGTTTCACTGAACTGACAGCACCTTTACACCCTTAATTTAGTGACTGACAGTCATTTTCAGTACTTAAGATGCATCTCCTTTGCATAGACATCGCCAGGTGCTGAGTATCTTCTTTGGTGATGCTTTGCCAAACTTTTAATGCAACAATCTTCAGCTCGTATTCACTTAAATTTTCTCTTCAGCATATGAAGCTCATGCTCGACTGGATTCAGAGGTGACTTGACTTGGCAATTCAAGAACATTTTTTCCTGCACCGGTGTTGCAGTACTTTTGGGATCATTATCTCACAGTAGGATGAAGCTCTACCCATTGAGTTTGGAGGTATTTACTAGAACTTGAGCATGTAAGATGTACATATATATGTGTGGCCCAGTGATGGAGATGCTGCGCTGCAGGACTGCTTTGACGGCACAGACTGGCAGGTTTTCAAGGCTGCTGCTGAGAGAGGGGGTACTGGACCTGGAGGATTATATCTGCTGTCCTCGAGTACATCAGCAAGTGCAGGTGACGTCACCACCACTAAGACTGTGACCTGCTACCTGAACCAGAAACCCTGGCTGAATGCAGAGGTGCGCTCTCTGCTGAAAGCTAGGGATGCTGCTTTCAGGTCCAGCGACCCCCAGGGACTCAGGAGGCTAGAAGAGAGCTGACTGCAGGTGTGAAGAGGGCAAAAGCTGCATATGCTCAGAAAATGCAGGGACGTTTCACCTCCCAGGATCCAAGGAGCATGTGGAGGGGCATAAAGTGCATCACAGACTACAAATCAAAGAATGCACAATGCCCCAACAACCCCTCCCTGCCAGAGGCTCTCTACAAATTCTACGCCCGGTTCGAGCCCCCCCAACACCAGACTCATCCCGGCACCTGGAGAAGTGCCCATCAGCGTGACTCCAGCTGAAGTCAGGAGGACTCTGAGGGGAATCGAACCCCAAAAGGTGGCCGGCCTCGATAACATCCCTGGTCGGGTGTTAAAAGGACTGCACGGATCAGCTCTCCATCGTCCTGGCAGACATCTTTAACGCCTCCCTCAGCCAGGCAGTTATCCCCACCTGCATGAAGACTGCCACCATCATTCCAGTCCCCAAGAGCTCCACAGTATCAGGTCTGAATGACTACTGGCCAATAGCCGTCATGCAGATAGTCACAAAGTGCTTTGAGACACTGGTCATGTCTATATTGGCTTTGATGTTGGACATCACTGTGGATCCTCATCAATATGCCTACAGAAAGAACACTGCCCTCACCCACCTGGAACAGAAGGACTCCTATGTCCGTTTGCTCTTTGTGGACTTCACATCAGCCTTCAACACAATGGTTCCTCAGACCCTGACTCTCAAACTCTTTTCACTCAGACTGAATGCTTCCCTCTGTAGCTGGGTCCTGGACTTCCTGACCAACAGACCACAGTCTGTAAAGATCCACAACATCACCTCCTCCATCTTAACCCTCAGCACTGGCTCCCCTCAGGGCTGTGTGTTAAGTCCCATCCTGTTCACTCTGCTCACATATGACTGCTCACCTACCCAACCAGGCTGTCATATTGTGAAGTTTGCAGATGACACAGCTGTGGTCAGATGCATCACAAACAGTGATGATGAGTCTGGCTACAGGCAGGAAGTGAAACACATGGAGGGCTGGTGCAGAGAAAACAACCTCTGCATCAATGTGAAAAAGACGAAGGAGATGATTGTGGACCTCAGAAGAAGCCAGCATGTGCACCCCCGCTGCATGTCGGACAAGGTGGAAGTGGTCTCCAGCTACAGGTACTTGGGTGTTCACCTGAGTGACAACCTCACCTGAAGCAACACTTCCAGTCTGGTCAAGTGAGGCTCTACTTCCTCAGATGACTGAGGCGAGCTGGTCTCAGAACCTCAGTCCTCAGATCCTTCTACAGATGTATGGTGGAGAGCGCCTTGTGCTCCAGCATCACTGTGTGGCACGGCAGCTGCTCTGCTGCAGTTAAAACTGGGACATTGGGAATGTAATTTTGTTCCACCTCATGTATTACATGTGATGCAAATGACAAAGTTTCCTTGAATACACACCTCACAGGTCATTGTGCTACTGCCTTCAGCATCATCAGTGAAGATGAGTCAGTACCTGTAGCAGCCATACATGCAAAAGCCATGACACACCCACCACCACGTTTCACAGATCAGGTGATATGATTTGGATCATGATTAATTCCTCTTTTTCTCCCAACTTTACTCCTGCCATCAATCTGAAACAGGTTCATCTTGGTGTCATCTGTCCACAAGACATTTTTCCCTAAATTCCAGGCTCCTTTAAGTTCCTTTATTTTCAGGATGTCGTCTGCAGATAGAAATCTTAAACAAATACACACACCTCCTGAAAGACATTTCTGATCGGTTGGACAGACGATTGAGGATCTTTCTTTACTTTAATCAGGATTCCTCTCATCAGTAGTGGAGCTCTTCCTTGGTCCACCCATCCTTTAGCAATTAATGACCTCACCAGTGAGTCATGTCTTCGTAATAATATTCCACACAGTTGATTTTGATAAAGCCAAGGTTTGATATCACAAATGGTTTTACACACACACACACACACACACACACACACACACACACAAGGGGTAAGTGAGCACACATGCCCAAAGTGGTGGGTAGCCCTATCCACGCTGCCTGGGCAGCAGTTGGTGTCTAGTTCAAGGGCACTTCAGTCATGTCCTGCCAGGGAATTGAACCAGGGTCCTTCCTGCCACAAGACCAAGTCATGGATGCCCCTAAATGAAGACTTATGGCTGCACTAATGAATTAATGGAACAGACCTGAGTAATCAACACCTGTGAAGTCAAATGTCCCAAACATTACTGTGCCTTGAAATTGATTTTTTTTATTTCAAGTAAAGAAATCTAATTTCAACATGGTGAAACCAAAATGTACACAAAGTCTGGAATTTGTACTTTAATCAGGTCTGATTGGTTTGATATCTGAAAAAATGGGTCTTCATCCCAAATATTATTCAGCACCTAATTTATTGTATTTTAGCTTTTTATGGACATGTATCCTGACAGAAACTAAGATTTGTGAGGAGCTAAGAAGAAATGTTTATGCTCGTCAGGCTGGAAAAGGTTCATACTTTAGCTTCACAGACTGACATCAGATCATTTTCCTCAGCAAACAAACAAACAGGCCTAATATTACTGTCTCGTTTGTTTGGTTTAGCTCTTTCTCTACTTTTAGGACTCATGTGACAATCTGATGATGTTTTGGGTTAAATGTCTGCAGAAATACAGAAAATACACAAACCATCAAGCATCCCTGTTCATCATTCTGTCTGCCAGCTTATCTGACCACAATAAAACACCACCCACATACCACTGTGACAAAAGTGTGTGAACAGAATAATGTAGTCAGACTTAACGTTAAGATTTAAGGTTGGCGCCGTGTTAAACGGCTGCCCTGTATCTGTAGATGGTGGCAGCATTTTTGTTGACGCTCTGAAAAAGACATTCAGACAACTCCAAACCGAAAACACGAAGAAACAACCCACAGCAAGAAACGTAGAACAAATCATTTACTTTGTAATCTGACTGTTTGTCCGTTTAGAGCACAAAGATTTAATCATGTTAGCACTCAATTCATTCTTCAACACAAACTCAGGCTCACGCTTTTCAAAGTCCTCCGAGTGTAGATGACGGCGTATTTAAATGATAGATTAAACAAGTCCACAGGACGAAAACAAACCACAAACACTCCAACCATCTATACAGGACAGAAAGGGAACCGTTTCTGTTAGCAAAGACATTCAGAGTAAAGGACAAAATTCTGCGTCGCTCACTTTTCTTACTTGGAGGGAAAATGTCGCACCATTAAGTTCACTTTAACCAAAAAAATAGACTTTACAATCACTTCCTTATTTAAAATTAAAACTGAATTGATGGTACATTACACCATGCTTTGTGGAAATAAAGCCATTTCTCCACCCCCCCCCAAAACAAAAAATTTATAAAATCATTTACAGAAAACAAAAGACACTAAAATAACTAAAGCCTAAATTAATAACAACTTACAAGTTTCCATCTCTCTTATATACACAGAATTAATGGCACACTTTTTATAACAAACCCAAAAAAGACTTTTTACAGGGAGATTTCATCAGCGCTGTGTTTAAATGTCTCTAACAGCACTCAAATCCATTCTCCATTAGATTTAAACAGCTTCTGGAGTTTAGCACTGAGCATCCTTGGGCCGTGCCTTCCAGTAGTCCACCAAGTCATCAAAGGCAAAGAGAAAGTCCCTTTAATTCACTCTCACTGTCACACAGTGCAATAAACTAAAGGTGAACGAACCAGGAAGAAGCTACTGATCCTGTAAAGGGAAGTCAAATCCACTGTCACAGCTCAGCTTATTTACATTTTCTCTGAAGCTATGCTGAGGACCTGTCGTAGGACATTATACCCAAAGACAAAACTCCACACAGACTGCAGTGTGCTGTAGTGTTCAAATCCTGCATTTAGTGGTAACTACCCCTCTTAATATTGCATTCTTCTAACATTCACTACAGAATAAACAGCGGATGACTCCATCCAACAATCCTAATGAAGCCATAAGTGGGATAAATTATTAAACATGTTCCTGCCCACTCCATCCACACGCACACACACACACACACACACACACACACACACACAGAGAAGACCATCTTTACATAATTGACCACATGGAGACTGAATCAACTCAGAAGGTTGAAAATGTACACAAGTGCAGTTGCACTGCTAATAAAACACCAGAGGTCACCTGTGCAGTAACTGCAGTGTGCACACATTCATAACAGATCATTAATGAGAAGCTAAATATGTACACACACACACACACACACACACACACAAAAACAACAAAAATAAGTTAAACTTTCATACAAAACCTGCTGGCAATCTGCTAATGCAAACTAAACACAATGTAAGTTGTGTTTGATACAGTCCACAGGCAAGCCAATGGTACTGATGTGAGAGGGTATACATCACTCTCTAAAGCCATACACTTATGGTGGCATTCCTCTAATACAAGAGAACTACAGTAACACAGTCAGACAGGAACAGTAGGCCTCTGGAAGGCAGTCTGCTTCATCATGAAGCTACACCTCATGTTTTATATCCTTATATAGCAGCTGGTGTAAACAGCATCCACAGTCTTCATCTCCACTTATTACTGTGATGATACTGTCCACACACACACACACACCTTTGGCTTTCTTTCACTCAGCCATCCTCAGTCTTCCCCCACATCATCCCCCACATCATCCCACTGGAAAACAAACCCCATGAGATGTTGAAGACTGGATCAGAAGCCAAAGGAACTTCAGCTCAAATGAGTGCAGAGAGCCTGAAAAGGACGCTCATCTACTAACGTCGGTGCAACAAGTCTCCCACACAGATGCTCACTTTGGGGAGAGGTCCTGAAGGGGTGTAAATGGAGAATTGCTAGAAGAGGGTGAAACTCCTTCCATCTTAGCAGGAGAGCCTGAGGAGGACCCAACGCTGCTGAGGCTTCCATCGAGCAGGTCTGGAGACAGACTAGTGTCAGAGGGAGTCTGATTAAGGATTAAAAATACTACAACAACAAACACCACTTTAAGACCACAACAACAAGCAATAATAAGTGTGTGTGTGTGTGTGGGACAGTAAACAGTGAGCAAGATACTTTGATAACTGAATCTTTAGTTTAAATGACAACATTGTTTTTCTTGACAAACATCCACATTTTATATTCAACCCTCACACCGCAGTACTTGGTAGAGCATCCTTCTGCCCTGAGAACCTTTAATCCTGCATGATTTAAGGTGGAATGTATAATTAAAATAAACTAATAAAGAAGTTCTTTTGTTTTAGACGTGGTATTACATTCAGCTGCTTCTCTAATAATATCATCTATAAACTGTAACTACCTCGGCCGTGTGATTAGGAGGCCAAAAATCTCAGTCTGCTCTCCTCACACTGATTAACACCCCAGACCGATTTTAGAATTAGCCTTACTCCCCGTGTTTGCGTAAATCTTTAACCCCTTTAATCTTACAAGGCAACTGTATTTTTTCTGCACATAAACATGAGTACTGGTGCTGGAGTGAAGGCTCTTACAGTCTACATTTTAGGACATCTTCTGACCTTGGCATCAGATCTCATGCAATGGAAAGAACAGCATAAGTCCTCATACTAAACCATCTTTGTGTCTCAGCTCTCAGATTAAACCTCGCCCGTGCTAAGCCTCGCCCGTGCTAAGCCTCGCCCGTGCTAAGCCTCGCCCGTGCTAAGCCTCGCCCGTGCTAAGCCTCGCCCGTGCTAAGCTTGCTTGCACAGTCTCATCATACTGTACTGTGTCTAACAAACTGCTTATACTAAACAGCCTCAGAATAAAGGAATCAGACCAACCGCTGTTTCACCATCTCTGTTCACATGCAGGAGCCACTACAGAGATCACACAAAACTATCCAGCAGGTTTTAGTTCTTATTCCACAGTGTTTAAGTTCTCCTTTAAGTTAAAGGGTTCATTCTTCATATAAGCACTAATACTTGTAACAATGGTAGGTTATGTTCCTTGTACAATCACAACATTAACTCTCTAAAAAGATATAACATCCAAACAAAATCTGTGATTGTAACAGAAACATCCCTCAGTGAATAGATGTTGAGTCAAAATCAAATTGGAAACAATCAAACTGGGACCTTGTGAATCAGAACCAAAATGATTCAGGAATACAGTAGCAATACCCAGCCCTAGTGACAACACACCTTAAACATCCCTGGGCAGCGTTTATATAAACATGTTGAGTGTGTTGATTGTAAAGCATCCTTGAGTTTGAGAAAGGCACTATATACAGTGAGGAAAATAAGTATTTGAACATCCTGTGAATTTGCAAGTTCTCCCACTTAGAAATCATGGAGGGGTCTGAAATGTTCATCTTAGG
>BRDA01000096.1:18827-29056 GCA_036984385.1 Crenuchus spilurus | reverse complement strand
ACTTATATGATAATTATAGAAAACCTTGGTGTTCTAGTACTCAAATAGCATGTTGTTGCCCTGAGGCAACAAACCAAAATCTGGGGGTAGGGGGGTGAAGCCCCCAAATACTAGTATGAAATATTTTTTCCTCCTAAAATAAAAATTCATGCTGTAGAGGGTTAAATCATTGCTTGCTGTAAAGGTGAAACTAAATTATCTGCATTATTTAATAGAAAACACTTATTAATAGAATAAGATCAGATGTTTAAAAAATTGTGTATTTATTAAATATTAGATACTGTTGCTTGTGATTTAATTTGATTTCACTCATTGTTTTAAACTGGAGTTTAACTAAAAATCAAATTTCCACAATGCTTTTAAATATACACTATATGGAAAAAAGTATCACTAAGGCTGGTCATTCATTAAGATATTAAAAGACTTTATCCTGCTTTTGTTGGAGTAACTGCAATTTTGGAGGTTTGCTATGATGACCTGATTGTATTGACAAAAGCATCAGGATAGTTTGTGATCACCACCACCACTTCATCCTCAACTACACAACCTCATCCCAAAAGTACTGGATGGAGAGAACACAGTTCCACAATGATGGGGAGGCTTTATACTCCTGTAGCCCACACCTGGCATTAGAAGTGGTGCCAGCAGGTTGATGTTTAGCTCTATTCTATTGGCAGTACCTCTCTGCAGGGACTAGATAAGCTGTCAGAGAGATTTGTTCACATTACAGATACAGTTCACTCGTGTATTATTGTAAACAGTCAATATAGTCAAACCTGATCTGAGCAAGAAATCTGAATGAAGTAATGAGACCGTATCTCTCTCTCTCTCACTGATACTCTCTCTGCATCTCTCTCCATCTCTCTCTCTGTATATCTCTCCATCTCTCTTTGTATCTCTCTCTTCTATCCCCCTCTTCCTCTCTGTTTCTGTATCTCTCTTTATATCTCTCCATATTTCTCACTCTCTCCCAATCTCTCACTCACTTTCTCTACTTCTCTCTCCCAATCTCTCTGTCTCTGTAGGTACTATTATCCTCTGGGTGGTGATTTTCATTTTGCCGATAAACAGCGCCCTGAACCCCATTCTGTACACCATCACCACCAGCACCTTCCAGGAGAAGATCAAAGTGTGTCTGCACATCCGCTGCACAGACCGTAACTAACACCAGCGGACCTCTGAGGGTCTGATACAGTACCGTCTGTAAACATACAGAGACCAGACACAGCAGGTGTTTCTGATACACAGAATAAATGGCTGTTGATACAAGATACTGAACACCACATACAATAAACTACATATAGAGTACTGTAATAAGACTTAGGCCCCGCCCACAGGTCCAGATATTTCTGTAAACTCTGTTTTGTCCTCTGGTCCACTCTCAAAGTGTTCTAAGTCACTGAAACAGTAAAATCACTAACTGTACCTTTAAATTCTTACATTTGCACATTTTTACATCCAAACACCTGAGACAAACCTAGAACTCGCTACATGAATAAAAGCATGTTCTAGACTCAGGCAGCTCATTTATGAGGATCTAGAATGGGCACACAACTATACATACACAAAGATTTACTTTTTGGACAACAGATGGACTTGAATTTAACATCTAGAATATCAGGATTTGCTATTTTTACTGGATGTCTGTTGACAGGAGTGACAGAGTAAGACAAATGCTTGCAAAGATGCCCCAGAAGAAATGTTCATAGCCATAAAATCACTGCATCTCTATCTGCTGCACTGGTAACATCAGATACTACAGCAGGTTTTCCTCAGTCTAGAAAAAAACATTTGTAATCAAGAAACTCATTAAACTCTAGACCAGAGAGTGGACTGTTCCTTTAACTAAGTGTTATTGACTCTGATTAGATGAAAGGCTCCAAACGCTGTGGAAGTCTGATCGCTTATTAATCAAATCTGATGTTCTCATGATGTTCTTTCATGATGTTCCGTTTTGTCAGTCGTGAATCTGGAATATGAGTGTAAAAAACGTACATGATCTGTATGATTAAAGTCTGGTTATTATTTCATTAAAAGCAGCCTTGTGTGCTTGATGCTCCCCAGCAGAAGTGTTTTCTCTGCGGATCACTTTCGCATTCACTTTGAGTATGGAGCTCAGTTCTCCACTAGAGCAGAAGAATGCTCTTCAATAGAGCTCTAGAATTCACATCAGAACCACTAACTAACCCTGCTAAAAGCTCTACCATAATTCACAATCAAAAAAGGATGCCTCATTCCAAAACCTTTGTCAAAAACTCATTCTAGAACACCACTAACAAAGTCTGGATCCCTTCTAGTCTTTTTCTAAAAGACCTGCCTCATCACAAAGGACTGCTGAATACTAGAATCTCTACAGAACACCAAAGGACTGCTCAAGTACTAGATCCTCCACCCAACACCAAAGCAATTCTTAATTCTAGTTTCCCTCAAACACTGGTTAATGGATAAGTCTAGATCTTCCACCCAAGACCAAAACACAGTTTAGTTCTAGATCCTTCTAGATCTTCTAGTTCTAGATAATTATAGATCCCCCAACACCAAATCACTGGTTAATACTAGACCCTTCCCAACATGAAAGGACTGTTTAATTCTAGATCCTTCACTGGTTGTTATATAGGAATGTTGGTATTACAGCTTATCTGTGAGAGACTGTTGTGAATTTTTTAAATAATTATTCTACAATTGAATGTTTTTCTGCAGAATCTTCAAAATGTTTTATGTATCATATATGGAGTATATCTGTTATTCTAGTATATCTGGTATATGGAGACAGTCCATTTCTGCCCAAATTTGGAAGAAAATTTACTTTTCTTTGCGGTTATTGTACAATAACCACCACAGGAGCAGCATGAAGGCAGTCTGAGTGACTCAGAGCCCACAGCAGGGATTACGGATGCCATTTAAACTAACATCACTGCCTCGCCTCTCTCAGGAGACAAGAAATTTGACCTCATCTCTCACCTACCATATCTGCCTCCACCTGAGTTTACTGTAATTAACTCAGCAGTTTCAGCATGGCCCGAGGTTCTGAGCCTCAAGGTGGATCACTATGAGCTTCAGCCAGGACAGATGGAGACAGGCTGTAATGGACTCTGACTCACTTGAGGAAAGAAAAAGCAGAAACATGGCCTGCCGTACCAGATACCTGTGACAGGCCAAGACAAGCAATTAAAGTCAAGTGCCTCTAGAGTTCTGCCACGTCCCTGTTTACCTACATCATTCTACAATAACCTTCACATCCACAACAGCTTTGTTATAGAACTCTACAACAAAGGACTTCTTTCTATTCAACTGCACTGTTCTAGAACCACCAATGATTGCTCTGTCTCAGACTTTTGAAATTATTATATACATTTAGAACTCCCATTAATTCAGCTGTTTCATTCTAAATCCAAAAGGTACTCTATCATATTTATAATGACCACTTTGCACACTCCTCTCAGGAGATCCATGTTTCTAACTTTCTAGAACTCCCTGAAAGAACTGCAGTGTTCTACATCCTCCACCAATGCACTGCTTTATTCTAGATCTTCCTCTTGACAATAAGCACTGATTAATTCTACAGCCTCCGCCCAACAGCAAAAAACTGCTCTATTCTACATTCCCTAACAGGAAAGCACTGCATAATTATAGAAACTTCACCCAACATCAAAGCACTGACTAATTCAAGATCCTCCACCCAAAACCAACACTGTTTTATTCTAGATCTTCCTCCCCATACAAAATCACTCTTAATTGTAGATCCTCAACACAAACTTCTGCAGGAACTAGGGACATCTGAAATAATGTTGGTTTGTTTTTGGGAATCCGTAAAAGCCTCCATCCACCTTTTTCCTACAACTGTTTACAATAATCTTGGAATAAGTTTGAAAAGTATCTAGATCTCCCTAAAATAACTACTGTTCTAGAACCACTTCAGAATCTTGATAGGGCTGTTTTATTTCAGCATTACTTCAGTCAGTGTTTTGATTTAAATCCTGAAGGTCATCTATAATATTTGTAATGACCACTTTTCACTCAGGAGAACCATGATTTCTAGCCTCATCATTTACATCTGCTTCTGTGGGTTTCAGTAAAGAATCTCCAAAATATTCTACATCAACCACCCTCTTGTAGCTCCACCCATTGTCAACTTTATCAGAAACCGTCCTCTTATAGCTCCCCCCACTGTCCATTTGATCAGAAACCACCCTCTTATAGCTCCCCCCACTGTCCATTTGATCAGAAACCACCCTCTTATAGCTTCACCCACTGTCCACTTTATCAGAAACCGTCCTCTTATATCTCCCCCACTGTCCATTTGATCAACCAGATTTTATTTTTTAACTTTACTGATTTGGACATAACTAATCCAGAATTTTTGTTTTATATTTTAGTGTATTAAACAGGAACACAGACTTCTCTGAGAACAAAATATTTAATATCTCAGCATGCTCAACGCAGAGTTGATCCATCAAAATGCAAATGAACATGAGATCAACAGAGAATAGCAAAAAAAAAAAAAAAAATACACAAAAAGACAAAAAAAGCAGACTTTCATTGTACAAAACAATGTTTAAACATCTAAGCTGTGACATTCAAGAAAAATAAAATAAAAATTCAACATAAAACTGCACTCTGTTTAAGCACCTCAAAACATTTAGATTTTTAATATTAAGTATCTGTTACCTGCGTCCGATAATAATTAAAGGAAAATAACTTAAAAACTGAAATGCTTTGGATGGAAGAGCAAGTCTGAGATCACTTCAGAGTCTGGGAGGGATTTCACAAAACAGGATCTCTCAGATTAGCCAGCTAATTTAAGCCCAAACTCAAACCTGTCTAATGACAGAAGAGCAGCAGGACGTTCTTATTGGACTATTCTCAAGGTTGAGTTTAAAGTATCTGGCTAACTTGCTGATCTCAGATCACAATAGAAATTAAAGTACAAACCAAAGTGAATCACATGAATTAACACAAATCAATCAGTCAATCAACACAAATAAAGTCATGGCAAAATATTAGAGATTTAAGGCACTTGCATATAAAGGCACAAACATAACTGCTGTTTGTATCAATGAGGCCCCTTAGGACCTCCCAAACACAAAAAGCCCCACAAATAATTATTTAAAGCTGTGTCCAAAAAATCTAAACGCTGCATACAGTACAATCTGAAATGTACTTGTATTTGATTTTTGCTTATGTTTGTTTTAAAATATGATTAACATTATTATAAGCTAGTTATGAGAAAATCTAAAGCTTTAGCATATTAACAGCACCTTTGGTGGGATTAAAGAGTTTTGAGTTGTCCATATTAGAACAACTGAAACTATCAGTCAAATATTTCAAACTTTTTCTGTATTTGACAATTATAAATACAAAACACAAACAATGCAGATAATGTACTACAGGATCACCAACACGTTACTCACACGTTACATCACCAAACATCAAGAAGGCACATTAAAAACTTATTATTAGAGCCCTACCAAAACCATGGGACACTTTCCTTTGCTTAATTTCATGACCCTAGTTTCTCAAATATCACAGCACTTGTTATTAAAACGTTTATCAGTGAAGCACAAAAATGTGTATAAGGTTTTTATGAGTGCAGGTTTGAGCCTTTCCAACAGTGTCTTCACCATAGTTTAATGAATATAAATCCTTTCCCCAAACAACACAGCACAGTGTTGGGTAAATCTTCCCAGTCTATGTTCTACAGTCTCTCCACTAGTGCAGTAAAGTCAGAAGTCTGAAGAGATCTCAGGAAGTCTAGTAGCGCTGATGTAGTATAACATTTCATTGAGATACAGCTCACTCAACTCAGGAACAATAGTGCATTAGTTCAGCTTTGGAGATTCAGAGCTAATGTTTCACCTCAAATCGTTACACGACTGCAAAATAACCTTTAAATGCTTTTTCAGAACCTGTCAGTTGCAGTACAAACTACTGAAATACTGAATTTTGAAAGGCATTTCATGGCAAATGGTCTATTTTATGTAGAAAAGGCTAATTTCAGCTGTGAGTTTGATAAGGCTCTAAATTATTAGTTTAGGCACCAAAGATTTTTACTGAGAAAAACACTAATATTAGCATAAATCTGAATAAGATGAATACAGTAAGTACTTGTTATATATCTATATATATATATATATCATGTTTAACCCTTTCCTGTCCGTTCAGTACAGTATGATCTGTAGTTATCACTTATCAATACCTGCTTTGGTTAATCAATACTTTATATGTTAAAAAAAAATGTTAAAACCATGCTTTGGCTGAGGAGAACCCAATTTTTTCTCTTCAAACTACAGCACCAGTCAAAAGTTTAGACAGTTTCTGGACATTCAGTGGTTTTTCATTATTTAAAAATGTTCTGCATTGTAGTTTAATACTAAAGTCACCCAAACTATGAAGAAACACATCTGTAATTATTTAGTAAACAAAACAAACCAGAATAAGTTTTATATTTTACATTCTTCAAAGTAGGCACCTCTTGCTTAGATGGCAGCTTTCTTGGCATTTTCTCAGTCAGCTTTATGAGGTAATCACCTGGACTGGCTTTCAGTTAACAGCTGTGTCTTGTCAAGAGTTCATGACTTGCATTTCTTTTTCTTAATGTGTTTGAAACATCAGTCGTGTGACTAGTTTGAAGAATCTAAAATCTAAAACATATTTTGGTTTGTTTAACACTTTTAAGTTTACTACATGATTCCTTATGTGTTCCTTTATAGTCTGGATGACTTCAGTATTCATTTACAGTGTAGAAAAAAATAAAGACACAATGAGAAGGTGTGTCCATACGTTTTGACTGGTACTGTACATCACAACACTTTATAAGTTACATTTTACACTATTTCTGAAGGTTTCTAATCATATTTGAAATTTTAAGGCACTTATTGAGCAGATAACTGGCTTTAAAGTGGAAGTTCATGTCTGAAAAGTCTGAAATGTTTGTCATTTTCTAGTCACCTCAGACTTTATATCAGTAGTAGTATTGATTAGTTAAAAAACGATTTTAAAGGCATAAAGGAGTAAAAACTAAAAAAGACCTTTGTGTTCTTCATGGTTCTTAGTTTTTGGGCGCTGGAGGCGGGGCAAACTGCTCCAGTTTCTGATTGGATTCCAAAATGGAAACAGTGTCACCAGAACGTACTGGAAGGTGCTGAATGTCTTTTCATAAGAACATCAGTGTCTGCATCAGCCAAGGTGTGTGTACTATAAGTCCTGTGGGAGTGGGCGGGGTTTAATTTTAATTACAAAAGTGATTAAAGTAAATGATGTACAAACAAACTGAGGTGTCCAGAAAAACGTGCTTAAAAAGGCTAAAAACCCCTTTACTTCGCCATATTAGAATATTATGACCACTTACCTAACAGTGGGAATAACCACCCTTGGCTCAGATGACACTGGCAAGACGTCATGGCATCGACTTAATTAGGTGATGGAAGGTATTCGGTAGTCCATTCCAATTTGTCTCTGTGCCACTTGCCAAAATTGCTGGCATCAATGGGGCTCCACTGTTATGCTGTTGGGAGGCTCTCAATGTACAAGTCCATTCTCAGTACACCTTCACTACAGTATCTCCTGAACGTCCCACAAAGACATCAGTCACATCGCATCCTTTGTCCATGATGATGGTTTTAGATTCTGATAACTAACTGGTGTGCCCACTATATATGCAATAAACATGGTCACATGACCTTCCGGGTCAAATCTGGGGTGGTCATAATGTTCTGATATGACTAAAGTGCTATTGCAAATACTTGTTATTTACTGAATTTAACATAAAATATCAAAAACATTGGCTTGCGCAAAGGTTACAGCACGTTTAATACTGCATGTTTCAGTTAACGTCACCTGCACAGGTGTGCACCTGAGTCTGGATTAAAGGTCAAATGGCTTTGAGATCCTGAAGTTGTTTTTTTCTAAAACACACACACACACACACACACACACAATGTATGGAGAATTAAAAAGTAAACAGATGGACAGGTCCAGAATATTCCACATTCAGAATGCTAAAGCGTCCAATAATGACTGAAAGTGAATAGCCAACGGTTAGCATCATGACGATGAGCCCACGCTAAGTGCTGGTGTAGTTTAGTGTCACCATGTGTGGTTTCTACACCCTGCTGAGCTCAGAACTAGTTCATGGTTCATGTGACCATCCATTCTGTGTACAATTCAAACTATTTGGTCAATCATTTTGTCCACACCTAGAAGGTCCAAGCTGATTGGCCAGTCATAAAGTGAGTCTGCATCCTGATTGGATAAGAGCTGCAAAATGTCCTCAATGTGGCATTATCGCTATATAATCCTCAACTGTTACACTGAATGAAATCAACCCATCAGTGTCCCCGGCTGGAGTCTCAATGGTGACTGTACCGCCAACAAATTTATAGACCAGGTGACAAGAGACGCTCAACAACAGACTAAATTAAGTGTCTCCTGGGGTGTCTCGGACCACATCATACACAAAATCTGAAAGGACACTCTGATTGGACAGAAACTCAATGTTATATGTTCTGGAGTGCTGTCGTGGTGTATAAGGATGGACGGATATGAGGAGAGTCAGGACAGGAGATTTAAGATTTTAACAGACACCCTCTGAACTGTAACTGCTCCATTTTGTTGCTGGAGGACGATTATGTAGAGACATCTGTCCACCACAGTTGTCACCTAGACTATAAACTGGGCTTAACTGACATGATTTACCTTTTTGGCTGCAGTGAGCAAAGCTATGTTTGAAAAAAACTGTAAAGAACTCCTCTCTCCATCTGTTAAGTATGGTGGTGGATCGGTCAAACCTTGAGCTTGTATTGTAGCCACTCCTCAGCTTGACACATCGGCAGGTGGTAAACTGATGGTGTTTGTTGTTTGGCTGCACAATCTGCAGATTAGTCTGCCAGAAGGTGGCGCTCATCAGCTTGGTTCTTGTATAGTGACCCAAAAGGTTCAACTCAGTAGGGCTCCAGTGCTACTCTTGTAGATGTGCATGATGGTTCCTCAGAGAACAAGCACTGCCTACAACTCCACCCTGCTTTGCCTCTCATTGAAAATGAATGGAGGATGCTGGACTGCTGTGATAAAGGCCTGTTAGACTGTACAGTCCTCCTGTTTTGACACAGCATCTGCTTACCTGAGACACTGTTTGGACAGGTACGTCCAAAAATCCATACATTTGGTGGATCATGCTAATTGGTGGGACATTAGCTACCATAGCCTCGGAGCTCCAGAGTGAAACTAAAGCAGTGCTCTTTGAGGACGTGTTTTAGCTAACTGGTTAAGTTTTGGGTTAAGGGTTAATATTATGGCTCATGCTGAGCTCAAATGATTTCTCATTTTGACTCCAGCTGCATGCAGAGCTTCTTTCTCTTCAGCTCAGATCTTTGTCTCAGGTCCTCTGGCTGACAGTACAGGAAACGAGCCACGGATCCGAGCGACCTCAGCTGCACACAGCTGGCCAAAGACTTTATTATACCACTCAGGAGAGCGCCCCCTACAGGACACAAACAAAACAACAACTTCAGCTAAAGACTGCAAGAATTATACACTGTAGTTACACATACAGACCCATTTCAAAAATTAGAATATCATGGAAAGGTTGATTCAATTCCATTTAAAAAGTTAAACTTTCATAGATTATAGATTCCAGGCCCACAATTTAAATGATTTTACGTATTTATTTGTTTATTTTCACATAATTTGGGCTTCCAGCTCATAAAACCCACAAAAACAGGATTTAAAAAATTAGAATACTGTAGAGAAATCAGCCCAAATTTTGCAGGGCATGTATTTTTTAAACTGAGTGTGACACACTAATCATCTACTAAACTCAAAGCACCTGCACAGGTTTCCCCAGGTGTCATTAAATTGCTTCAGTTCGGTTCAATATGGGGAAAACTGCAGACATAAAACATATCAATGGAAAATCTAGTGGAAGGACAAAATGTGTCAGGAGAAGACGCACCAGCAGTAAAAGAGATGACTGTGGGCTTCAGCGGATTATCATAAAGAGAAGATTCAATCGGTCTAAGAACTTAGAAGAGAAATACTATTAGGCGACTTCGGGTGTCAGTAGAGAAAATGACGACCACGCAGAAGAGGACTGTGTAAAACAGGAAGGTGATCTAAAAGGTAACTATACAAAATACAGACGTCAAAAGGGGTATAACTTGGCTTGACTTCGTTAAATTACTGTGGACCCCTTTGGACACGTCCACGAAACTCAAATCATCTACTAATCACAC